>JAGXJF010000800.1:0-104011 GCA_019208055.1 Stipa capillata | reverse complement strand
AGCGAGATTAAATACCAAACGAACTCCGAAAATACTGAGAACATTCACAAAGGAATATTTCAAATTGAAAAGCAAATCAAATTCAAGTTGAATTAATTCAAATTAACTCCGGTCCAATTTGTGAAATTCCAATTAAGCTTAAATTAATTCGAGAATAAACAACAGAATTTTCTAGCTCTGCTTTTGAATAATTTTTTTGAAAAGTTTGAAAATCAGGATGTTGTAACTTTTCGAACAAATTTCCAGTAGGGCCAGGATGTATTCCCTAGTCGATGGCACCCTCTACCGTAGAGGTGCCCACGGAGTGGTCATGCGGTGCATCACTCCGAAGTAGGGTATCGAACTACTCGAAGAAATCCATGGGGGGGGGGTGTGTGTACGAAGCTCATGCTTCCTTTTGAACCCTAGTCGAAAAGGTCTTTAGACAAGGTTTCTATTGGCCTACGGCTCTCCATAATGCGATGGAGACAGTTAGGCACTGCTATTAGTGCCAATTCCATAGCAGGCATGTTCACCAACCCACTTAAGCTCTACAAATGATACTCTTGTCATGGCCATTCACGACATGGGGACTGCATATTCTGGGCCCCTTCTTGATCTCACCCGGGGGTTCCAAGTTCCTCTTCGTCACTATCGATACTTTCACCAAGTGGATCAAGGCTGAGCTAGTCCAAAAGATAACCTCGAAGGCTGTCAAACGATTCATCATGTAAAACATTGTTTCCCGGTTCGTCGTCCCAACTAGGCTCATTATCAACAATGACACTCAGTTCTCCAGCGTAGCATTCACCGAGTATTGCGAAGAGCTTGGCATCAAGATCTGTTTTTCCTCTATAGCCCATCCACAGAGCAACGGACAGGTCGAGCGAGCCAATGTACTCATACTCTAGGCCATGAAGGCCTGTGTTTTCGACGTCCCCGCCCATGCCAAGGCATGGGTCTCTGAATTACCCTCCATCCTTTGGGCACTCCAGACCACCGCTAGTCAGGCAATAGGTGAAACAACATTTTTTCTAGTCTACGGGGCAGAAGCCATGCTCCCTGTGAACTAAAGCTATGATCCCCTTAGATTGAGTTATTCACCGACAAGGACAAATCTCACCGACGTGAAGATGATCTCAACATTATTGATGAAAAAAGACTCAAGTGTTGATGAGATCAGTCAAGTACCAACAGTCTGTCCGGTGCTACCACGATTACAATGTCAGGAAACATTCTCTTGAAATCGGGGACCTAGTCCTATGACTCGTTCAAAACCAAAGCAATAGCAACAAGCTGTCCCCCAAATAGGAAGGTCACTACACGATTACCAAGGTCACTCGCCCCGGGTTGTTCAGGTTAGCCATGGAGGACGGTCGAGTCCTCACCAATTCCTAAAATATCGACCAACTCCAGAAGTTCTATGTGTAAGTACCCGAGGTAACATACACGTAGATGTCATCCAGCTCGTTCCAAAAGGCTGCTAGTGCTTCTTCATGACAACACCTCCCTGCCTTCCAAAAACCCAGCATCCATACAACGGGATCATCGGTGGTGAGCTTCTCCTAGTATCTTTACAGAGCACGTGCACCCAGACAAGCTGATGTCAGAGTCTGTAAGGCGACAAGGTGACATGGAGGGCCTAAAGCCAAGGGGAGAGCCAGGATGATTTCCTTAGTTTTCTTTCAAGCTATGCCCATATACTCAATTAAATGAACTCTTATTCTTGACTGCCTATATGAGCGTTCTTTTTCCGATAGCCAGTCGGGGGCTAGACAAGTACAACAGAATTGAAAAGTTTTATGACAACATGTTTTATGGAGCACTTAAGGACTTGAGTGCGAAGAGAAGGAATCCTGAGCTGTGGCCTCGCAGGATGGAGGAAGTTCCCTTACCGCATCTACAAGTGCCCGAGGACCCCTGAGTCCTCCATTTGACCTAGACCTAAGGACTGACTGACCAAACTCCTTGGTTAGCAGCAAAGTTTTTTGACTCGGGCCGAAACGAAATATGAGAGTACGAAGTATGACACGTTTGACGAAACTACTCAACACTTAGTTACCAACAAGGCTTTTCGACTAGCTTTCGCAAGGAATAGCCCAGCAACATGACACTGAGAATGTTCATCGACTACGTAGAGCATAGGTACCTATGTTTCTCTCCTTGTGAAGGGAAGGAAGTCCAAGCTGTGGTCTCAAAGGACAGAGGGAAGTCCCTTAACGCGTCTACGAGTACTCGGGGGCCACTGAGCCCTCCACTCGACCTAGACCTGAGACTGACTACCCGAACTCCCTAACTAGCAATAAAGCCTTCCAACTTAGGTCAAAGGAAAGAAGCTAGAAAGTGCTAAGTGTTGTACGTGATCCATAAGCCCTTAGTGCCAGGTTCCCGATAAGTTCTAACATCAAGTTAACGAAAACAAAAGGAAGCACTCACATAACATAGATATTGACCAAAAATCCTTTGAGTTTTTATTTATACAAGAGGATTACACTTCAAGCCTTTCGGCAAAAGCTTCCACAGCTTTGTACATTGCTGCGGCCAGCTTTTCGGTCTCCTCCGTAGTCTCCCCCGGTAGCTCTTCTTTGAGGGTGCGAACATCCATCTCTGAGTGGTGGGCCTTGAGCAGGGCCAACTCCATCGAGAAGGAGTCTCGGACCCGTTGCCAATTTGCAGGGTGATGTGGGTCTCCACCATTAGATTCAGGCTAGAGAGAGACACTGTTAGCTCAGCTAGTTAGAGGGCGTGACTCTCCGACAGATGAACCATGACTCCAACTTCAGTCAGCGCTGTCTCGAGTAGGTCCATGGCATAATGCAGGTTATCCTTAAGGTTGGACACCCTGGACTCTACTTGAGACAGCGCTGACTGAGCCTCCGACAACTCGCCAGACAGCTTGGCCTTCTCCAACTCCCACTGGCCCCTCTCACTTTGCAACGTCGCCACCCAGGACTTCTCCACCTCCAGTGCCGCGTTCGACTTGGCCAGGCGCTCCTTCAGCTCCTAGACTTCTGACTAGAGGGGGGGTCATCCAGGACAAAGCAAACTGGACAACAAGGTTAGTATCAATACGAGTAAGTTAAAGACTGACATTGTGTGCTTTTTACATCTAGCAAGGGGCCGTCGAATTTCGCCAAGTCAAGGCCGCCCTCGACAAGGGCCACTAGCTCCGACAGTAGCACCGATGAAGAAGGTCCCTCGATCCTTAGGACCGAGGGAGGCGCTTGCACTGGAACAGGATCTTCGACCTCCTTGACCGAGGGTTGGTCGGACGCCGGACTCAGGAGCCCTCAGCACCCACGAATTGTTTGGCAGTCGTAGTAACAACTTCCGCCAGTAGAGGATGGATTCGTGCCACCGGGTCGATTAACTTTGGCGGGGGGCTATCCACTCTACAAAAATGACTGTCAAAAATCAACATCCCCTACTCGGGAAGAGATTCTCCTAGAAGGTCCCCTAGCTTGGCTGCTTCAGTCGAAGCGGGACCTAGAGTTTCAAGAGGCTCAAGCCTCTCGTGGCTGGAGTCATCCGAGCAGCGGTCTCCTCTACTCCCGATTCCTTCTCGGCCGGATCCTCTATGACTGGTGAAGTTGACTCCTTTGGGCGAGTTTCCTCCACCCTCTACATGTCAACGCAATATGAGACTCTATCGCAAGAAGAAGAAACATCTAGGATTAGGGAGCGGTGGCGCTGTCAGAAGAGTCACATCCAACTGGTTCTTCATAGATGTTCCATCAGCGGATGAATTGCCTCCCCCGTCCGACTCGAGTATGGAGCCTGCGCACCAAGGACCACGATTTCCTCGTTGTCCTCAGGCACTCTCCTGCCCCTCAACCTCTAGGTCGGGTGCACCCGGCAAATGTGCTACAAAATTACCTGAGTCAATCCCAACATTTAAGGATGATGGAGTCCTACTCGGAGACGAGTTCATATCAATTGCGATATGGTATACCCTCTATAAAAGGACCGAGACCCTATGGAGAAGACAAGCCGAAGTATAATCTCAACTTAGACAGCTGATTAGATCATCAGATCACGTAGCCAGACGCTTACCCTGAAGACTTCCGAGCAAGTAGAAGGAAAGATCAACCTCGAAATCCGCCTCCAACTAGTGTAGATCCAATCTAGGCTAGTCATACCCCCTTTGTACCTTATCTTGAGATGAATATAAACTCACAGGACATAGGGTTATTATCCTCGGGAGGCCTAAACATGTATAAAATCCCTTGTCGATGGACGAATTTGTATTACCTTTCGGTATCCCTACCCCTACTCTCTTTTCTCCATGTATTACGTCAGATCGGTGGTTTACCAATCGTCGATAGTTATGAACAACCTTTGAGTTGTGTTGGATGCAAACTATGTACTGCCCCTAGTATGGGATGTGATATATGTATATTGTACTCCTTTTTTGTAGAGTTTTGTTATGGTATACAAGTTGTTCTCTTGGCTGCCCATACACCGTGGGTGTATGATTTGAAGTGTATGGGTTAGACATAAAGAGTTAGTGTTGCTCTTTCTTTCATTAAGTGTGATGAGCATCGATTGAGTTACACGCTAGCTGCGATGCGTTGGCCAGCTTGTCAGGGTGCGGGTTATGGTACCAAGCCTTCGGGTGACCCACTGACCCTAGGTGCTAAGACTTTATAGGATTTTTGGGATTTTTTTTGACTCTTGTATGATGTTCGCTTTTGCCCAGCCTGACCAACGGTGAATGCATATGGCGCTGGTAATCGTATGGAGCGTTGGTTAAGTGTCGGACTACTTAATTTGGGTGCATATAGCGTAGGTACCATATCACCGATTGAGTAGTTTTTTAGGTATTTCAGTGTTGCATCAAGCTACAGTCGAGCGTGATCCTGGGGTCTTGATAGATGTTGGATAGAAATAAGATTAATTTTTTTCTTGGATATATGGTGAGCTACCCCTTTTTGTGTGCATAGAAGAATTTTTCTTTTAATACAAATGCACACCTTTTAGGAGATATAAATTGTGAGAGCTCCCCATATATCCAAGAAACCATGGATTTGCAATGTGAACAAGGAGACATAAATAAATATGACAAGAAATGATAGGCAACAATATATAATAGATAAGCATGTCTTAGATCATAGAGTAGAGTTCGCACATAGTCCACACACGTAGCAAATAGAAATAGAGTTTACAAGACACTTTAGAATCAAATGAATAGTGAGCCTTTTAACTCCCAAACACATAGGTCTACCCATGACCCAAAAGCAAGACCTGACCTGTCGGAGTATTATTCCGGCAATACTTAATATGGGGCGGTGTAAGCACAGCAAATCAGGATGGGTGCACACGGGAGGCAGGATTTAGATAGGTTCAGGCCCTCATGGAGAGGTAATACCCTACGTCCTGTGTTTGGTGGCTAGTATAACTTGTATCCCGAGTGCCACAAGCCCTGGAGATCCGATTTTGAGGTTGCTTGGACTTGGAAACGACGGAGATTGCCTATGACCTAGATTGTACTTGAAGGCTTACCAATCGGAGGTCCCCTACCGGGCCTTATATAGGCAGCCGGGATAAGGTTACAGGAGTCCGAATCGGTTAACAGATTGATTTCCTATTCGGTTACAACGGATTCCGGGTAAGCCGGATGGGTATTAGTCCTTGTCTTGTACTCCACGCTGATGAGGCGCCCCCGTGTTGGAGTCGGACTCTGAGTAGTCGGCCCGGCCCATCCCGTGGCCGGAAGGCTGGATTCGTCCTCCTTGATGATACCCGGGTGCCATGTCATCATCAGTAGCCCCCGAGTCCTTCACGATCTCACTGCTGCCGGTCTTCATCTCTGGATGAGCTTTCCGACTGACCTAGGCTTGCTGGGAGATTGCGAAGGGCTAATTGAACTTCTGCAAACAAGACAATTAGAGCCAAGTAACATTCACCCGTAAGGCAGGAATGTTAAGGCGAATGAGCTATTAACGGGTAATCTCTGGTGGCACCCGGTCCATCCTTAGGGACAGGGACCGGCTGGTAGCCCAGCGTGGGGCATGCCATGAATCCCGACTGAACTCCTGAGTAGCACCCGGCCCTCCCGAGTGGGTTAAAGCCAGCTGAAGTCCCCTGAGGGAATGCCTCTGAAATTCACGCCAGAACCAGAAAAATCAGCCATGGCGCATAGGTTCTCGAGTTTCGAAGTCTTACGCCGGGTCATTCCACTGAATCTGGAGATCCCAGCTACCAGAGCCTCCGAGACTTAAGTGCTCGACAGGTCTGGGCGGAGAATCCGACAGCTCCGAGTTGCTCAGCGTCCAACTTGCGGCCTACGGGAGGCGCGCCATTACTACCCCTCGCTCGGGTGTACTCAGACGACTGCGTTCCTGCTTGAGGCCAGCCTCTGATACCCTTCGCGGCCAAAGCGCCCGGTGCCGACTCTCCCGGCAGCCGGCTAGTGATTTACGGGAAATACGCTTTGGCCGCCGTATGGCGGAGACGTATTCCGTCGGGTTATTAAGCCTGGAAAGCCAACTGTCGGATCTCCCTTCATTAAACAGCATGAATCGCGGTGCCGTCAGGTCGTGGGCGCGAAAAGGACGCGACGTGGCCCGCTAGATGCGCGCGAAGGAATCTGAAAGGGCACATCGTGGGGCGCGGCGGATCCGGGCACGTGCGGACGTGGAGAAACCGAACCGTCGGCCCGTCCCTTTATATTCTAAAGAGATCGCAGGTTTGGCCCACGCACCCATTCGCCTTCTTGTCCCTCCAGCGCCCGAACTCTTCGTCTTCTCCTCTCCCAAATCCGCCCGTGCGCACTGCTCCATCCAAAACCCTAACCTCCTCCTCAGTCACCTCGGATGCAATCCCCGCACTGGGAAGCCGATCCGACGGAAGCCGAAGAGGACGCCCTGGTGTGGAAGCTGCTGAGCGAGGAGGAGTCGCCCGCCAGTCCAATGGCCCCGTGGATGAAGTCATCGGTGACGGATATACGGCTGGAGATCCTCGTGCGGCTCGGGCTGTTGCCGCCGAAGGAATTGGTCGAGTGGCACGCCGCCGCCGGGGAGACCATCCCTACCCCGAACACCGGCGAGCTGGTCGTCCACGGCTCCTTCTTTGAGCGGGGGTTTTTCTGTGTCGGCCCACCCATTCTTGCGGGGGCTGCTCTATTATTACGGGTTGGAGCTCCACAACCTCAATCCCAACAGCGTGCTCCACGTCTCATGCTTCATCACCCTCTGCGAGTGCTACCTCGGCATTCGGCCGCACTTCGCCCTGTGGAAGCATCTCTTCATGGTGAAGCCGCAGCCGAGCAGGGACAACCCGGCCTTAGTAGGCGGCGCCGGGTTCCAACTGAGGTCCGGAGCGGCGAAGAACTACTCGGCTCCGCCAATGCAGTCGTCGAACAAGGGCTGGCACGCCAACTGGTTCTACTGCGCCAACCCCGAGCCATCGCTGCCGGCCTTCTCGGGTCAGCCGCCAGTGGTCAAGCTGAGCTGGTCAGACCTTCCGCTCGAAAGGGAGCAGGACAGCGTCACCGTCGTGATGGCACAGCTCGAGGAGGCAATGAAAGCCGGGGTCACTGGGGCGATTGTCGCCGCGACCTTCGTTCGGTGGTGGGTGCAGCCCGCCAAGCTGCGGGCGCATCCCCTGTTCGAGTACGCCGGCGAGGGTGACGCGACCCGGGAGTCCGTTGAGGAGCTCACGGGGGGCGAGGTCCAGAGTCGGCTCGAGAGGATCTTGGCTCCGGGAACGAGCCTGGATTTCTCCGGGCGGCTGGCCCCCTTTAGCCGGGCGAACCCCCCGAGTGACGTAAGTACCCGAGTCCTACCTTTTTGGTTCTTTCTTTATTTCTTCACCGAATCTTATTCGGGGTTTGCTTCTGCGTTTCGGCAGGTGTTGTTCGGCTTCTATTCCAAAGCTCCCCTCTCGGAGGACGAGATTTGGAACCAATCGCGTTATGCCGATGTCCCAAGCGGCGGGCCACCGCCGCAGGGAGCAGTCGGGGCTCCTTCTTCCGGCGCCGGCCACTCAAAGGGCGCCGGGTCTTCCTCTTTCGGCCCCGGCCCTTCAAAGGGCGCCGGGTCTTCAAAGGGTGCCGGGCCCTCTAAGGCGCCGGCAGCCGCTCCGCCCCGTCCTCCCCCGCCGAGCACGCCCGCTCAGGAGGAAGAGGAGGACTCGGACGACACTAGCGCCTTCCGAGTGAAGAGGCGGAGGCGGCCGGCGGGCACTACCCAGAGAGGATGGGGCGGCTCCGCCGCCGGCTCGACCTTCGTCGTGAGGGACGCCGCCTCGTCGGGGCGAGGCGGCTCTGCCTCCCGTGCCAGCTCGGTGGCTCCGTCTGCCGCAGGGACTGCATCAATGGGACAGGAGGGCACCGCCATTGGTGCTGACCTGGTAGCGCCAGCCGCTACTGGGACAGCCCCGGCGGAGCAGGAGGGCTCCGCTGCTGGCGCTAGTCCGATGGCGCCAGCCACTGCAGGGGCCGTACCGGTGGAGCAGGAGGGCTCCGCCACTGGCGCTAGTCCGGTGGCACCAGCCGCTGCCAGGGCCGTGCCGGCGGAGCAGGAGGGCTCCGCCACTGGTGCTGACCCCGCAGCGCTAGCCGCCACAGGGGCTACGCCGGCAGAGCAGGAGGGCTCCGCCGCTGGCGTTGATCCGGTAGCGCCAGCTGCCGCTCCGAGTGAAGCTTCTCGGGCGGCCGAAGACGACGCTCCCCGGCCGGGGGGAGAAGAGAGATGCCAGCGCCGCCTTCGGGGCACCCAGCGGGTCGGGGACCTCGCCGGCCCCGGCTGCTGCTGCGCCTGGACGGCAAGCCGCGGGAGCCAGGAGGCGCATCGCCATCCCTTGGTCCTCGAAGTAAGTGTCTAGCCGACTACCTACCTGACTTTGCTTCTTTAAATGCTGATATGTCAGTCTTGCCTCTGCAGGACGCGGAGGGCGGGAGACATCCCGAAGGCGCCCCCGAGTGGCCCGGGGTCCAGCCAAGGCGGAGATCCCCCAGCGTCGAACGCCCGGGCTCCGCTTGCGACGACTCCTTCGTCTCCCCGGCCGTCGTCGCCTCAACCCGCGGATACTCCCCGGCCATCCCTCGAGCAGCCCGGCGCGCAGCCCGCCTCGCCAACCGCTCCTCAGGAGGAATCCTCCCCTGGAGCTTTGGTGCCGGTTGGGTCTGCGGGCGCCAGCCGGGACGCGGAGATGGCGGAGGGCGCGGGTCCCTCGCCAATGCAGGAGTTCAGCGTGGCTCCGCCTTCGAGGCCGTGTTCTGAGCTGGTGCGCCGACCTCTCCGAGTCCGGGCAGCGGACCCGGGGCGGCCGACTACGACGGTGCGGGAGGTCGACGACGTCGAGGAGGAGAAGGAGTGGCAGGCGGCTGCGGATGTCGCTGCTCAAATTGGGGAGATCCTCCCCGCCTTGCTGAAGGCAGCGAAGGAGGGAGCCAACCTGCTGAATGGCAGGCTGCGTCCTTTGCTGGAGGTAAGTTGTTTGCACCCTTGTAGGAGTGTGTCCGTAGGAAGTAGCCCCCGGGCCTCTGCCCGACTAAGTTAGTCGGACGGAGGGCCCTTTGCTTTTCCTTTGTAGTCTTCACTCTGGGTGCACGAACGGTGCACCCAGAGGGTGTAGCCCCCGAGCCTGCGTTCGACTAGGATAGTCGGGCGGAGGGTGTATGTTGCATCTTTTGTAGATCTGGTTCCGGGTGCACGAACAGTGCACCCGGAGGGTGTAGCCCCGAGCCTCCGCTGGGTCCTTGGGACCGAGTGGAGGGTTTTGATGCTTTTACCGGGTGGCCTAACGTGTGTGTGTTCTTTTGCAGTCTCTGAATTAGCGGTCGCAGAACAAGACCGCCTTCCTTCAAGACCGGCTGCCTGTCATCGAACGCCTGGAACTGCGGAAGTCTGAGTGGGACAAGATGTCCGCGAGTCGGCAGGCGGCGGAGGATGTGGCCCGCAAGTGCGGGGCGGAAGTTATCTCCCTGAAGGCGGGCATTTCGCTGGAGATCGCCAAAACCCGAGGTGAGTGAACCGAGTGGTTTGTTGCCTTTCCTTGTCGCGTTTTGTTTTGCTGATGTGTTGTTTCTTGCAGCCGCCGAAGAAGAAGTTGCGAGGCTGAGGGCGGAGCTCGAGGCGACGAAAACCCGCGCCCGGGACCTGGACGCCGCCAAAGAGCAGGTTGGGAACTTGAGGAGGCGCTCTTGGCGGAGAAGGCCCGTGCGGAGCAGCTCGGGCGCGAGGCCGAGTCGGCGGCCAAGAAGGCTGCTGACTTGGAGGCGGCCGCCGGGGCCGCGAAGAAAGCTGCCGCGGAAGTGGAGTCCGGTGAGTGCTATTTCTGACTTTGGTTTTGTCCCGGCCTGCTGGTCGTATTGCTCATGCTGTTTTTTATTGTTGCAGAGTGGAAGACGCGTCTCGAGAAGTCCCGTGGGATGATCGAGTCGCTGCTGAAGGCGGGGCAGATAGCGTGTGGCGCCGTCTGGCCAGACGAAATGGCCCCGGACTCCGTCGCGGCGGTCGCCGAGCGTCTGAACCAAGTGCCTGATGAAGTGGCGAACATCGAGGCGGCGGGCGCGCGGACGGGGGCCAAGATAGTCCTGGCGGTGGCGCGGTCCCACTACCCGTTGCTGGATATGCAGGCAATCGGGGAGGGGTATGCCGCTGATTTCCCGGAAGAAGACATTCCGGAGATGATGCGGTCCGTTGAGTCCACCGTCGATTCCCTTATAAAACGGTTGGGCCTGTAGAAAATAGGGATAGTCGTAAACTGCTCGGGCTAGCCGAGTAAAGTTTGTAAAGGACTCGGGGATGCCGAGTGAATTTTGTGTGCGCTTGGGATGCCGAGTGACTTAGCTGTGCACTCGGGGATGCCGAGTGACTTAGTTGTGCACTCGGGGATGCCGAGTGACTTATGTATATACTATCCGATTAACAAGTAAGTTTTAATGTAATCGCGAAAAGACTTGTATTCCTGTGTATTTGAGTTTGCTCGTTTTTGCTCTTCGCCAACTCGTTGTAGCCTCCTTTGCGTAGGGATTAGCCGTTGGCGTGTGTCCCGTGTAGCGTAAGGGTGTGGCGTAAACCGGCGATTGGAGTCAAAGAGTTAATGTTAGACTTTATACACAGTACTTAAGTATTTCGCGAGGGAGGGGCGAAGCCGTGTATGTGCCGAGTACCCGCTACGAGCGGGCGTAGCGGATCAGTCGGGAAAAGGAAGGCTTGCTTTAAATGGAGCAAAAGAAGGCTCTTCATTCATGTTTCCAAGACACTTATAAAAAGAATTCAAGCGTAGAAACGACGTAGCTGTTCTATGTTCCATGTGTTGGTGAAGACATTGCCGTCCCTGTCCCTCAGCCGGTAAGCCCCCGGGCGTAGTACTTCGGCGACGATGTACGGACCCTCCCATGGCGGGGAAAGTTTGTGCTGCTCTTTGTTGGTCTGCACTCGGCATAGAACCAAGTCGCCGACGTTGAACGAGCGGCCCCGTACATGTCGGCTGTGATAACGCCGCAGGCCCTGCTGGTACTTAGCTGACCGGAGGAGCGCAACTTCGCGTGCTTCTTCAAGTTGGTCGAGAGCGTCTTGCCGTGCCTCTTCTGACTCGGCCTCATTGAAGGCGCGGGTTCTCGGAGAACCGTATTCCAAGTCAGTCGGGAGCACGGCCTCGGCTCCGTAGACCATGAAAAAGGGTGTGTAGCCGGTTGATCGGTTGGGCGTGGTGCGTAGGCTCCATAACACTGATGGTAACTCGGCTGTCCACTTGCCTGCGAATTTGTTCAATCGCTGGAAAATCCGAGGCTTCAGGCCTTGCATGATCAGGCCATTGGACCGCTCGACTTGCCCATTGGAGCGTGGATGTGCCACGGTGGCAAAGTCGAGGCTGATGTTGTAGTCATCGCAGAATTGGAAAAAAGTTCACCCGGTGAACTGGGTGCCGTTATCTGTGATGATGCTGTTGGGGACGCCGAAACGGAAGATAATGTCCCGAACGAACTCGACGGCCTTTTCGGTAGTTATCGTGGCGACCGGCTTTGCTTCAATCCACTTGGTGAACTTGTCGCCCGCGACGAAGAGATGTGTGTAGCCCCCGGGAGCCTTCTTGAGGGGACCAACCATGTCTAAACCCCAGACCGCAAAGGGCCAGGTGATCAGGATAGTTTGGAGCACCTGAGTCGGCAAATGTGTCTGCCGGGCGAAGTATTGGCATCCCTCGCATGTTCGGACGATGTGGTCGGCATCCGATACGGCAGTCAGCCAGTAGAAACCTTGTCGGAAGGCTTTCCCGACTAGCGACTTGGGCGCCGCATGGTGGCCGCATACGCCTGAGTGGATATCGGACAACAGCTGTTGTCCTTGCTCTTGAGGTATGCACTGCTGGAGGACCCCGGAGGTACTCTTCTTGTACAGCTCATCGTTGATGATAACGAAGGACTTGGCGCGTCGCGCAATGCGACGCGCCTCAGTTTTGTCTGGTGGGAGGACGTCCCGTAGCAGATGATCTAGGAAGGGTGCTGTCCAGTCGGGAGTGACGGCCAGGGCCTCTGGAGAGGGCTGCTGAATAGCGTCGCCTTCCGGGACCTGCTGCTCTTCGGTCTTGGGTGTCGTTTTTGCTTTGATAGAGGGGGTATGCAACTCGTGAAGAAAAACCCCAGTCGGAACGACGTCCCGACTGGATCCCGGCTTGGCGAGTGTGTCCGCAACCTCGTTGTCTCGGCGTAGAACATGGGTAATTTCGAGACCGTCGAACTTGGCTTCAAGCTTGCGCACTTCTTGGCAGTAGGCTTCCATGGAGGGATCTCTGCACGACCAATCCTTCATGACCTGCCGGATTACCAGTTCGGAGTCTCCGCGTGCCAGGAGCCGGCGGATCCCGAGTGAGGTTGCAAGTCCAAGACCATGAAGTAAAGCTTCGTACTCGGCAACATTGTTGGATGCCGGGAAGTGGATTTGTAATGCATACTTGAAGCGCTCGCCCTTGGGAGAGATGAGCACGACGCCAGCCCCCGCGCCCTGGAGCATCAGAGAGCCGTCGAAATAGAGTGTCCAGTGCTCGAGGTCGACGATGGAGGGCGGGGACTGGACTTCTATCCACTCGGCCATGAAGTCGGCGAGAGCCTGGGACTTGATGGCCGTGCGGGGAGCGTAGACTATGCTGAAAGCCATTAGTTCCATCGCCCACTTGGCAATCCTGCCCGTGGCATCGGGGTTGTTGATGACATCGGTGATTGGGAAGGAGCTGACCACCGTAATGGGATGTCCCTGGAAGTAGTGGACTAACTTCCGTGACGTTATGAACACCGCATAGATGATCTTCTGGATCTGAGGGTACCGCGCCTTGGACTTGGAAAGGACTTCACTGATGAAGTACACCGGGCGCTGGACCTTCTGAATATGACCGGGCTCGGAGCGCTCCACGACCAAGACCGTACTGACTACCTAACTAGTTGCCGCGACATAAAGGAGCAGTGGTTCGTTGGGCATTGGAGATGCCAGCACAGGGGAAGTGGATAAGAACTTCTTCAAGCCGTCAAGGGCGTCCTGGGCCTCAGATGTCCAGGTGAAGGACTCCGACTTCTTCATGAGTTTGTAGAGGGGCATGGCTTTCTTGCCGAGTCGGGAGATAAAATGACTGAGAGCTGCCATGCACCCGGTCAGCCGTTGGACGTCCTTGAGGTTCTTGGGAGGACCCATCTTCGATCCCTCGTTCGGAAACGATGAAACCGAGTAGCTTGCCCGAAGGGACCCCGAACACACATTTTTTGGGGTTGAGCTTCATGCTGAATTTCCTAAGGTTGGAGAAAGTTTCTTCCAGGTCACTTAGGAGGTCTTCTCTTTTCTGGGACTTGATTACCACATTGTCGACATAGGCTTGTACGTTCCAACCGATCTGCGACTGAAGGCAGCGCTGTATGCACCGTTGGTACGTAGCGCCCGCGTTCTTCAGGCCGAAGGGCATGGAAACATAGCAGAAGGCGCCAAAGGGAGTGATGAAAGATGTCTTGATCTTGTCATCCTCCTTCATCTTGATCTGGTGATAACCCGAGTAAGCATCGAGAAAACATAACATCTCGCACCCTGCCGTGGAGTCAATCACTTGGTCGATGCGAGGGAGAGTGAAAGGATCTTTGGGACACGCCTTGTTAAGGCTAGTATAATCAACACACATCCTCCACTTTCCATTCTTTTTGCGAACAAGAACTGGGTTCGCTAACCAGTCGGGATGATACACTTCTTTAATAAAACTAGCTGCTAGAAGCTTGGCTATTTCTTCTCCTATGGCCTGACGTCTATCCTCAGTGAATCGGCGCAAGCGCTGCTTGACCGGCTTGGCATCCGGTCGAACGTTGAGAGAGTGCTTGGCAGCTTCCCTTGGAACCCCGGGCATGTCGGAGGACGTCCATGCAAAGATGTCTCGGTTATCCTGGAGGAAGCTGACGAGCGCGCTTTCCTATTTATCGCTGAGTGCAGTCCCGATCTGCGTCGTCTTGGAGGAGTCTTCAGGGTCGAGTTGGATTGACTTGGTGTCCCGCGCCGACTGGAATGATGTTGACGCCGAAGCTTTTTTAGTCGGGGGTGCTTCCTCGACCACGGCCGTCTTGAGGTTGCATAACTCGGCCTCAGCGATCTGAGCCGCGGCAAGGTTACAATTTTCCAGGTCGCACGTGTATGCATGCCGAAAACTGCTTTGCACCGTGATTACCCCGCGAGGGCCTGGCATCTTGAGCTTCAGGTAGACATAGCTAGGGACAGCCATGAATTTGGCGTAGCAGGGACGCCCCAAAATGGCGTGATACGAGCCTGGAAAGTCGACGACCTCGAAGGTGAGGGTCTCGGTCCAGAAGTTGTCGGGAGTGCCAAATGTAACAGGCAGGCTGACCTGCCCGAGTGGACTTGCCATCTCACCGGGTACTACCCCGTGGAAGGGGGCACCAGTCGGCTTGATCTCAGAACGAGAAATCTTCATGTCATCGAGAGTCTTGACGTAGAGGATGTTGAGACCACTCCCGCCATCCATGAGGACCTTGGTGAGGCGGATGCCACAAACGATTGGGTCCACCACCAAGGGGAATCGTCCCGGATGGGGGATGTAGTCGGGGTGATCCGAGCGGCCGAAGGAAATCTCGGACTCGGACCATCGCAGGTACTTGGGGACGGCCGGTTCCACTGCGTTGACCTCTCGATCAATAATTTTTTGGCGACGTTTGGACTCGTAACCGTTTGGTCCGCCAAAGATCATCAAGCAAGCGGTCTCTTTCGAGAATTCGTCACCCTCGTCCTGAGGGGGCTCCTTTTTGCCCTTATTGGGGACGTAGGGTTTGTTCAAATTCTTCAAGAGGTTGCAGTCGCACGTCAGATGATTGGACTTAGGTCCATGGAAGTGACACGGCTGACTCATCATCTCTTCGAAGGTCGCGTTGGTGCGCTGAGGACGGCGTGGCGGGGCGCGCTCAGTCGCAGCAACAAGATCCCCGCCTTTACGCTTCCGGTGCTTCTTCCTGGATGACTCGGGACGGGCGTCCTGACTAGGTGACTCGGGTGCCTTGCCCTTGCTCCTTCCCTTGTCATCCCGAGTAGCACTGCGGACAGCCTCTTCGCCGGTGGCAAAGTTATTGGCTATGTCAAAGAGTTCGCGCATAGTCTGGGGATTCTTGTGCGCTATCTTGTGGATGAGGTCGGTGCTTCGGACGCCCTTGGAAAAGGCGGTGATGACATCACCCTCTCGGACCTCGGGCAGTTAATTTTTCTTCTTGGAGAAGCGTTGGATGTACTCACGGAGAGTCTCATCCGCCTCTTGTGTACAACTATGGAGACCCCACGCATTCCCGGGCCTGTTATAAGTGCCCTGGAAGTTGTTCACAAAGAGGGTCTCGAGGTCGCTCCATGTCTGGATGCAACCCGGAGGTAAGCTGGTGAGCCAGGCTCGCGCTGAGTCGGCCAGAAACAGCGGCAAATAATGGATCGCGACGTAGTCATTCCCCCCATTGGTTCTGCACGCCGTGTGGTAGTCAGCCAACCAAATGTCCGGCCGAGTCTCACCAGTGTACTTGTCGATGCCGGTGACTCGGAATCGTGACGGGAAGATGACGCTGCGGATACGGGGACCGAATGCTTTCGGGCCCGAATACCCCATGCCGGAGGAAGTCGGAGAACGTCCCCGACTGGTGGCGCCGCTGTCGTCCCGGTGGCTACCACGATCGTCTCTCCTGGAATCGTGATGAGCGCTTCTTTCAGCGTCTACGGGGTTCCTTGGTCCGAGTCGATCGCGGACCGGCGCAGCTTGACGAGCGTTTTTGTCTGCATCCTGACGGGCGCGGTTTTTGGCGGCTATGGTGCCTCAGGCGTCCCGATTCGGACCGAGTCGCTCATGAACCGCTCCCGCCAGCTGATGTCGGTGGGGGCTTACTCGTCGTCCACCCATGGTTGGTGGACTTTTTGGAGGAGTAGAGCGCCGACTCCTTGCGCCTGCTGAGGAGCCGGTGCGACCTTCCGAAACTTCAGCCTGCTGGAGGGCGGTCTCCTCCAACAGAACGCGGAGTCGCCGAAGTTCGTCGTGTCCCGGGTTGCCTTCGGGGATCTCAATGGCGTGTGCCGCCATCGTGGCCGCGACGATGTTGTGACTTGGGAGCGGAAATATCGGGACCCCATCCCTTTCGCGCATGCGGAGCTCATTGTGGACTTGTCGCCCATGAACCCTCATATCGTCGTTGCGCCGCTGTTCATCGCGCTGGCGAGCGAGCCTGGTCTGCTGTTCGATCAACTCTTCCTCCTTGGCAAGGAGTCGGAGTCAGGTGGCTTCAAGCTCAGCCGGCGTTTGTTCCACGATGGGGACTTCTCGTCCGTCGCCGTCGTCCGGCGTATTGGCGTTGGCCATGAAGACTTCCCAGGACGGATGGTGGCTACTAGAGCTCTCATAATCGTCCAAGTCATACTCGAGGATGGGGAGGAGAGAGTCAATAGCCCCCACCAGTCGGGATCCAAGTGCGAACTCGTGCGCAACAAACGGATCCGGTTTCGGCGCAACCTCTTCCCTAGAGAGAGGGGCCGAAGGCACGGGCTCCGGGGGAGGCCCGTGCTGGAAAGCTGATGGAGCCTCTGCCGGTCGGGACGTCGCCGAGTAGCAGAGGTGGAGCTGGCCGATCTTGTCGGCGATGAAGTCCAACTTTCCGAATCGGAAAAGTTGGCCGGGGTCCGGGACAACGTTCACGAAAGCGAACCTCATGATGCTTCCCGGGACGAAGACGTTGTTGCAGTTGATGAAACCCATCCTGACTCGTGTAGATGGATCTATGCGCACCTCCCCTACCTGGCGCGCCAACTGTCGGAGTATTATTCCAGCAATACTTAATATGGGGCGGTGTGAGCACAGCAAATCAGGATGGGTGCACACGGGAGACAGGATTTAGACAGGTTCAGGCCCTCATGGAGAGGTAATACCCTACGTTCTGTGTTTGGTGGCTAGTATAGCTTGTATCCCGAGTGCCACAAGCCCTGGAGATCCGATCTCGAGGTTGCTTGGACTTGGAAACGACGGAGATTGCCTATGACCTAGATTGTACTTGAAGGCTTACCGATCGGAGGTCCCCTACCGGGCCTTATATAGGCGGCCGGGATAGGGTTACAAGAGTCTGAATCGGTTAATAGATTGATTTCCTATTCGGTTACAACGGATTCCGGGTAAGTTGGATGGGTATTAGTCCTTGTCTTGTACTCCACGCTGATGAGGCGCCCCCGTATTGGAGTCGGACTCCGAGTAGTCGGCCCGGCCCATCCTGTGGCCGGAAGGCTGGATTCGTCCTCCTTGATGATACCCGGGTGCCATGTCATCATCATGACCCTACCTCTTCTCCCACTTTGGCATCAAGAAACCAAAAACAGGAAAAGAGTAGAAACTACTCGTCGTCCCCATGAGCCAAAAGTGGTGAAGTGGACAGTGGGGACGAGAGGAGCGGGGAGTAGAATGGTTCTGGATGGGTGCATCATTGTCTGAGGATGCATACTCAGATCCTTCTGGTGAGATGTCTAGCATGTTGAAGTGAGATTGGATCTTCTTCATCCAGATAACGTTCTTCTTCTCTATCTTCTGGATCTTGGATTGCCTCATGGAGATACTCTTGCACATGTTGAACATAGATTTGAGAGCATCCACAGTGGAACAAAGCATACCACCGGAGGGAGGATCTAGAGTGGCACAGGAGGAGGAGGAGGCCCTTGACTTGGAATTCTGGAACTTGGGAGCTTCAAGAGTCTTGGTTGATAGAGACCATGCTTCACCTCCTTGAAGAACTCCTCACAGGAGATGGCATCCACAAGCCTTTGAATGTATGGTGCATAAGGTAAGTCTTGCACATGTTGAAAATAGATTTGGGAGCATTTGTAGTAGAATGAAGCACACCATGGGAGGGAGGATCTAGAGTGGCATTGGAGGAGGATGAGGCCCTTGACTTGGAAGTCTTAGCCTTGGGAGCTTCAAGCCTTGGTTGATAGAGACCATGCTTCACCTCCTTGAAGAACTCATCACCAGAGATAGCATCCACAAGTCTCTGAATGTATGGTGCATAAGATAAGGACCCCATTTGCTTCACCATAGCAAACCGGATCTCATTGAAAATGAATTCCATCAAATGAATCTTCCCCTTGTATTGCATCTCTTTGAGGAGGTTGATACTATAGGAGCATATGTTGGTAGAATCTCTAGCCTTGGGGGCAAGGGTATGCCTGAACAGCTCTTTCAAAGTGGCACTGAGAGGCTACAACCTAGCAATCTGTCCAATCACCCCCTCTTCATCCTTCTCATAGAGACATATGATCTCATTCACATTGAGAGAGTCGGTATCATGCAGTCTAGTTGAGGTCCCATCCTCAAAACTTGGTAGATTCAGAACCCTAGAAAAATCATCAAAAGTGGCTTGGTATTTCTCGCCAGTCATCATCCAATGCATTGTCTGAGCATCATCCTTGGCAATATAAAGAGTGGTTTAGGATTACATAATTATCTCATCATTCCAGTCATACTGAATTTCAATAAGCTCATTGATGCCCTTCTCCACACAAGCATCATACACATCCTAGAAGTACTTAGAGTGAGACCTAATGTACCTCTAATCAATGACCTGTAATGTATCACTGACTTGTTCAGAGCTAGAAAGATGAACTCATATATATCATGCTACACCAAAGTGTGGAACCTAGAGGTAGTGGCATCATTGGGTAGCTCAAACTAGTTGACATCCCACCTCAACTTCTAAAACTTTGTCTTGTTCATGGTCATGTAGTTTACCACCTCTCGACCACGACGGCCATGAGTCAGCCTCTGTATAGTGAGAGTGATGCCCTTTGGAGATGGAGGAGTGGCCTCTCTAGCTGGGGGAGCCCTGCTTACAGGGCCGTTCCTTGAGGCACATGGAGGTCTGCTCCTCCTACTCATCTCACCAGGAAGTGCCATTTGTGCTCCACCCATGAGTTTCTCTGCTAGTGATTGTGGAGATACTCTAGCCTTGCTAGTAGCTCGGGACATGATGATCAGAGAGGGATCTTTGTTGGCCCTTGTTTGAGGTACCTTCCCTATGACCTTCCTCCGTCTCTAAGCAATGGGAACATTGTCCTCCTCTATCTCCTTAGCCACCCCTTTTTTCTTCCTCCTTGTTTCTCTTGTGGCTTGACATTCCACACTCGAGCTGGAATCCTCACGGACTTGAGCATGAGATGTTCTATGCAAAGATAGATGAGAGAAAAGATAAGTGCACGTGATCCGAGAGAAAAATGTGAAAAGCTAGAAATAGAACAATTTTTAGGGTTTGGGATCAAAATGTGTGTCTGGAGCATTCAGGTAAATCCGGAGTCTCCAGGGGTCCGGAGTACCCGGGCACACACAGTGAACCCTTACCCTAGAAATTTCCTGTTGGCTAGATCTATGCTAGAATTTGAATCTCCTTGACTCAACCCTAGGAAAGGAAGAAGGATATGCATGAGATCGAGGGGAGGCACTCATACCCAGAGTATCCGAGGGAGTTGCGCCCGGGGGAACTCGTCTTCTTCCCATCTCCTCAATAATGGTTGAGAGGACTTCATGCATGAGAGAGGCGACGGAGGGAGGAGGGAAGAGCGGCTGGCTTGGAGGAGTAAAACAGTGGGGAGAGGCTCCAGATGGCGTGCAAACCATAGCCAGAGGCTCTAACGGTAGAAGCGGTGGTTCGGTGCCATCAGAGGAGGACTTAGGCACGAGGGAAAAAGTAAAGCGAAGAGAGAAAAGATAGACCTCATGCAGCCACGTAACAGAAAAATTTTGAATGCCCGGAGTATCTGGGGATATCTCCAGAGTGTCTGATCGTGTAAACCTGATTGAGATACCTGGAGTATGTGAGGCCTTACTCCGGGGTGAGCAGCCCTTTTAGAAACGATTGTCCAAAGACTCTAGGGCAAAATCAGAGTATCCAGCCATGCAGAGGGTGCGGAGTATCTGGAGCATACTCGAGCCTTGGAAAGCAAAAGCCTCCGACCTTCTGTTAGGGCATCCAGAGACTCTAGGAAAAAGTCCAGAGTATCAGGGCACAGATTTTTCAAAGGGTCATGTGCTAGAATAGAATTGAGCGAGGATAGGATTTAGGTAGACAAAGTCGAGGGGATCCCTTTTTGTTTTATCCACATATAATTGGGAAACACAAAATCATTCAAAACAACAATTTGGATGTGGTTCAAACTATAAAAGCAACTCGGCTATAGACATTTAACCTGGAAAAGTTCTTGTTTTCAAGCAAGAGGAACCAATTAATACCAAGGTATAAAGATAATGATAGGTGGTCTTGCCACCATGTGTGAGTTCAATTTTGCACTAGAACCACTTATTCATTTAAGAATAGGATTTCAAAAGGTATTAACTCAAATTTTGTACACTTATCAGTATAAGAACAATGTATTTAAAAAAAATATTTGTTCACATTTTGAGATGTGTGTGTACATTGAGAATACCACACTCCCCCTTAATGTGTTCATCCATCTTAAGCTCCGCAAAACATAAGCAAGTCACACAAGTATGCAAGATATCAAGCCATGTTTCGACAATCTAAGATATTTAGCTCATTCCTTAACTCGCAAAAGCTACGCTCATCTAGTGGCTTGGTGATGATATCGGCTGATTGTTTTTTGGTCCTTACATGGCTTATCTCTACATCTCGTTTCGCAATATGATCCCTAAGGAAATGGTGCCGGATGTCTATATGTTTGGTTCAAGAGTGTTGGCTATTTTGATGGCACTTTCATTATCACACAATAGAGGCATATTTTTCATATCATTTCCATAATATCTTAATGTTTGCGTCACCGACAACAATTGGGTGCAACAATTACCTATAGAGACATACTCCATTTTGGCGGTGGATAGGACTACATAATTTTGTTTCTTGGGACCTATGAAACCAAAGATCTACCAAGGAATTGGCATGTGCTGGATGTGCTTTTTGTATCAACTTTGCAATCCAAATAATCCAAATCTGAGTATCCAACAAAATCAAAGCTAGAGCCCTTAGGATACCAAAATCTTAAGTTTGAGGTATGAACAAGATATCTAAGGATTCTCTTGACGGCCACTAAGTGACACTCCTTTGGAGTGGCTTAAAAACCTTGCGCACATGCATACATTAAGCATGATATCAGGCCTAGATGCACAAAGATAAAGAAATGAGCCAATCATGGTGCGGTATACCTTTTAACAAATGAACATCCTTGCTTGAGCATTGGCATGGATGAGTAGATGTTCGTCAGGTGTAGGATTTTTTACATTGACTACTGTAAAGCCACTATGTACTATGTGCAAAATGGTGGGGTTAATAGAAATCAAGTGCATTTTAATCTTATGCTTCCATGAAGCATACTATGTCTCATCGTAGTAGGGTGCTCTATCCGATGAGCCACTCATATATAAATAACCATTGCTATAACTATTGGATGGAAGCACATTGTTGTAGTTTTGGTCACCACAACCACTAACTT
The DNA here is from genome assembly GCA_019208055.1 of Stipa capillata. NCBI lineage: Eukaryota > Viridiplantae > Streptophyta > Magnoliopsida > Poales > Poaceae > Stipa > Stipa capillata. The sequence goes on along the minus strand of JAGXJF010000800.1, from coordinate 82,103 downwards.
TCCTATTAGCCACTTCCGGCTCATTGCTCGGCACCTTTTTCGCTCTAGGAGGTGAAACGCCAAAAGAGTGACCTCGCTCTGATAATAATTAAAGGATCAAGATGCCGACCTAGAGGGGAGGGTTGAATGACTACAAATTGTAGTAGTTTACAGCTTGACTTGCAATTATGCAGAATTAAATGTTACTAATGCAACAACAATATCGGAAATAATATAACAAAAAAATTCTCACACAAGCACAATAACATAGCAAGAAAATTAATGCTTGCAAGAGGTAAAGGATGAAAAGAAATAACAAAGGAGACATGAGTCATTTGTTGCTGAAGTTCATATTCTTGTGGGAATATTACATCTCCGTTGGGGAGCTCGATCACTTTGATCCAGAGCTAGCTTGCTATTAAGTCTTTATCCCTCGTGGATGCACTTTGCGTCTCCTTGACTTCTTCTTGGTGATCCTTCCCTTTTGGAGGCCGATCCTAACCTTGACGAACTTCTCGAGGCTAACCACAAGTTGCTTTAGAGCTCTCAAGCACTCCTAGCCATCTAGGTGATACCAATCTCCAATAGTAACAAGCACAATGAAGAACTTGGAGATGAACTCGATGTTCTAGTGTGAACTAATCCCAACACTCCCTCTCTTGATATCTTTTCCACAAGGATCATCGGATTGAGGCTTGAGGAAGGTGGAGAAGCTTTCATGAGAGCAGGAAATGATTTGGCAAAGAATTGGGAGTGGATGATGGAGTGGGGTGTATAAATAGCCCATTCACAAAAAACTAGCCGTTGCCTAGAAAATATGGAGCCGGAGTATCTGGGATCTACTTCAACGGCTCTATTTTCATGGCCAGGCAACCAGACCAAAGGGTCTGAATAAATTCCCTCGAGTGTCCGGGAACAAATCCGCACACACCGATGGGGGTCATAGAAACCCCTCAAAAACAGTTTAGCATGGCCGGAAGAAGCGCCAGACACTCCAAACATCTGGAGTACCACGGAGGAAATTCAGACGCTCCAAGGTTCGAGGCAGAAGACCCCTCAAAATGAGTTTCATGCCTGGAGCTATGCTTAGATAGTCCAAACATTCGAAGTACCTGAGAAACAAATTAGGACACTCTAGACAGAAAGATCATCAAAAACGAATTGTGAGCCTGGAGGCTCGCCTAGATAGTCCCGCTACCAGGAGTATCTGGGAATTTATTCGGAGACTCTGAGTCCGAGACAGAAGGTCCTCCAAAAATGTTTGCATGCTCGGAGACTCACTCAATATCCGAAACAACACTTAGCTGAAGTTGGATCTATATCTGGAGTATTCAGGTAAAAATCCAGACATACAAGAGATGACTTGGAGAACTTGGGAATCTTTTTGAGGTTAAAGATTTGGTTGAGCAATTTGAGCACTAATACACTACTCCAACCCTTTGAGCATGCCCCTCTTTATAGTATGGCTTTTCCTATACTCAATATGATTTATCAAATCAGTAAAACTAGGAAATGAGGTAGAAAGCACTATAAGCTCTGTCGTTCCTTTTTTTCATCTTTTTAGTGGTCACCATTGTTGGCTGGATTTTATATGTGGGACTAAAACCTGCTTACACACTCAAGGTTCATGTTAGTCCCTTAATCATTCGGCATTATTCACCAAAATCCACTTACGGGGCAAGATGCACTTTCAATCTCCATCTTTTAGTGATTCATGACAACATGATTAAAGCTTTGATGTTGGATAGAAATAAAATTTATTTTGTTTTCTTGGATATATATTGAGCTCCCCTTTTTGTGTGCATAGAAGAAATTTTCTTTGAATACAAATCTACACCTTTTAGGAGATATAAAATGCACAAGATTAAAAGTTCACATTAGTCCCTTAATCATTTATACTTAATCATTAAAATCCACTTAGAGGCCTAGATGCACGTTCAATTAATGAAAAATGATAAAGGGACTAATGTGTGCATCAACTATGATTAGGCGATTTTGTCCCAAAAGAATTGTAGATAATTTATTTTGTGGTGATTCCTTCCCCAAAAGTTTATGACCTTTTATATTTGGGCATTGCATGCTATTATACACATCCAGTAAAAATTTCATAAATTTTGGAAGCACTATGCACCTACCTACAATTCAAACCCATTTTGGGGGCATTTTTGAATATTTGGATAAATTTCAGTAAAATAATTTAGTTTGAATTGGGAATTTATAGTGGTTTATAAATTTACTATGGAGCCCCCGTGAATTTTCTTAATTTTTGGTATTTAGGTTTGAGGTTCCATTTAATTACAAAACCATCACAACGAGAAAAAGGAAAAAAAAAGAAAAATAAAAAGAAAAAAGAAAAAGAGCTCCAGGACAAACGGTACCAGCCTCGGCCCGCTAAGCCTTCGTGTCTCACCTGGTCGCCAACCTGTGTTCCCCCCCTCCCCGGCCTCTTCCCACTCTGTGCGATCCCGCACCCGCACCTAGCGCCTTCCCCGCCCTCAAGCGCTGCCCATGGAGCCTAACTATCAGGCGAAATCTTCCGCGTTGCGCCTGACAGCCAGCCGGCCACGCGCACTAGTCTGATAATGCTGGTCCGAAGCCGACGGAGCCATATTTGTGGCGCCGAGCCACCTCCCTTTCCCCTTTTTCTCTTCCTTCCTCTTTCCTTTGCTAGCTAGCCCCGTCGGAACCCTAGCCGAGAGTGCCCCTCCGGTCGAAGCTCTACGTCGGTGACCTTGCTCCCCTCCTCTGGTACGTCTTCAGCCTACTTCTTTCCTTACCGAGCTTTGCCTCGATCTCCATTCCTTGTCTAACCCCCTCACTCTTGCATGCCGGCATGCATCCGCTTCGCCCACGAGCAGCCCAGCTCCACCAATGTCTCTACCGATGAGCAGCCAGCCCCAGCACTCCGGGACACCCCTGAGGACCGAGCTGAGTCTGCACCGACACCCGCGACCTGCGCACATGTGCCAGCTAGCCGCCACCTCCTTCTCTACACCCCTCCACCATCTTCTTCCCTGGCTCTGGTGTGCACGCCGACAACCACTCCGCCACCTCTGTCGAGCTCCCTGACGTGCCCTGGATCCACTTGCTACCACCCCCCTCCTCCCAGGCCCACAAACCACTTGCTACCACCCCCTGCCCTAGATCTAGGGCATACTCACCCTCACGCCCGACCGGTGGCTTAGCCACGTCGGCGAAGCCACTAACCAGTGGACCCCATTAGTTAGGAGGCTAATTAGGGTGCTAAAACATATCTAAAAATTTAATTACTTAATATCCGTATGACGTGTGGTACCAATGATTAATAAAATGTTTTAATCCTCTGTTTAAATAAATGACTCAGTGACAACTAGACCCCACCATTAATTCGGCTGAAAATAAACGCTAAAGAAAAAGAGGAAATCCTAACAATGAACTCCACCCGTCAATGATTGAGGCTAGAACAACCTGGGTATTAAATGTTTTTCTTTGTTTTAATTAAAACTAGAATTTCTAGAAATGCTTTTAAAAGGTTGAAACTTATAAATCATATAAATTCATCTCAACTGCAAAAATTAAGAATTTTATATGAAAATGTTCAGGATGAAATATACAGTATATCATTCATTTTACTGTTACCAGAAAATTCTAAATAATTAAAAATGGCCAATTAATGCTTAAAACTGCCTATTTTATTATGTAAATCCAAACTAAACGATAAGGTCTCCTTGCTTGTTCTGCTAATTGGATCTGGCACGGTTACCCCATTTCCTGTCGCTCCTCTTTTGGGGCATCATGGTCCTCTCTTCCTCCAAACTGGAATGGCAACTTGGATGTCGACTTTGGGTTGATCTTGATGGCTATGTCACCCAAAGCGAATCCTCATCGCCACCTTCGTCTACCTCTGATGTGGAGACCCTCTGCTACTTGCCGCCCATAGTGGCCATCTATCAAGAGTAGCCATGTGTACGTCTGGGGCTTGAATGCTGGAGCTCCCCAGCTACCGCTGATGGTTGCACCTCCGGCGATGTCGAATACACAGGAATAGAGCTGCAAATTTTCTTTTGTTTTCAGGGTCCTCTTTGTAAATTGGTGAAGTACATGTGTAATTTTCTTATTTCTCTTGTACTTCCCTATAAAAGTGCAGTGTACCAGAATTCTCTAATGCGATCCAACAGTTTCTAGGTTTGAGGGCCTTTTTCACCTCAAAAGAACTTGAAATTTGCAGTAGGAAAGGAAAGAAAATCGCAACAACATTAAAACCCTTACAAAGTCTTAACCTGAAGAAAGGACATCTCCCTTATATTAATAAGATCTGATCAAGTGCTAAAAGGTTCAATGTGTTCTCGCCCAAACTTCTTCACGTTTAGGGGAGAAAATACACAAATTGCAAACTTCATGCAGAGGGTAAAATGGACACAAAAGGCATGTTTCTCATTGACTGGTGGACTTCTTAAAAAATTTGGTTTTCTGAAACAATAATAGTTTTGTCAATCTATTCTTTAGAAATGTAGTTCCTAGATAGTTTTCCAATAAATAGTGTAGTTTTAAGAAATCACTGTATAGATATTTTCAGCTAGCTGTAGGCTGTACTGCCACCCGAGTTTGATTTTTAATAGAAGTCTTAACTCGATGACACGGCATGTCATTGGAACTAAATGTGTGATAATGTAGGTTAATTGTATAACTTTAATGGAATGGGATCACTTGTCATACTCGTTTTTATTTAACCGCCATTGCTCCTCTTCTTGATTTATAAGACTTGATGCGGTCTTTAAAGTCTGATCATAAATTTTTTATGCGGTATTTTTTTATAGTTACAAAATCATAGTTATAGGAACATGACTTTAAAATAAAATTTCAACTGTATCAATTTTGAGTCATTTAAGTCACATAATGTTAGACTAATTGTTAGTCAAATTTTTGCTACAATAAGTCTCAAAATGCATAGACTATTATGAAAAATGTAATGAGAGAGAGTGTTTTGCCACGGCGCAACGTCTGCGCACCTGGTTTAATCGCGTGTGCACTAGGAGTACGACGAACTGCAATTAAGATTCAAATTGATGATACATATCTTCGGATCAAATCACATTCATCGAACCACAGGGCGTACAGTACGACACAACCTTAACTGCAACACAGGCAATTAAGTCAATCGATGCCTGTTGCTAGGAGCTTCATGATACACCGTGAGAGACTTCAGACTTCAGGAGAACAACTTCTTCTTAAAGGAAGATTATAATTGCTCTGAATTGTCGTATTAAGATGATATACACTACACAGATAATAACTTCTTGATTCTGCACCAATTTGAGATGCACGCAGCCAAATTAAATCTATCTTCTATCAAATTAAAGAATTCCTTAAAAATAGATTTTCATTAAAAAATGATTTTTGCATGGTCGTTGAAGTATTTTTTTCAAGTTGGGAGTACTGGTACCACCCAAATGGTGTTAGCGTCGGACGTCTCCTCGTCCTTGAAGAACTTGAAATTTGCAATGGGAAAGGAAAGAAAATCGCAACAATATTAAACCCTTACGAAATCTTAACCTGAAGAAAGGCCATCTCCGTTAATTTTGATAAGATCTGATCAAGTGTTAAAGGTTCAATGTGATCTCGCCTAAAATTCTTCATGTAGAGGGGAAAAAGACATAAGTCTACAGGCCAGTGAATTCGGGGAATTTCACCATCACACGCTGCTGGAGCCTGGAAACACTCGGCGCCCCACGGGACTATGGGCGTATGACGTCGTGCGTGGCCTGCTCGCGCGAGCCCGTGCTCATCTTTACCCACTGCACTTAAGCCTCAGTCTCGGCTTCAGCCCATTTCCTGACACGTGCTCACGCAACCTACTGTATGTCAGCCTAGCATTATTTTTATCGCGCTCAGCCCATCAGCCCATTCACATGAGCATTTGTGTCGAACGGTTGTCTAACTATCCAATCAAGATCTAAACATCAGCTAGCACTCCAACTACAAGTGAACCCCACGGGTCACGTCTTCAACAATTCAACCTCCCGTTCCTCCTGCGCTGCTGCAGCAACACTCTCACCTCCGCTTCCACCTTCTCACGGCTCTCCGTTCTCCCCGTCAAACAACCCTACAAATGAAGGACGAAACGCGTTGTGTTTCCCTAGTCGAATTGAGAATAAATCATCTTTCTCCACCACATCTACATCTATCATACATCATCTCCCCTATTCGACGTCACATTTCTTCTCTTGCCACCCTGTCTCTCTCACGCTAATCATAGGATTGCCACTGCTATCATCATCCTCTTTCTCTGTCTCTAGTGGTACCATCACTAGATTCGCTATCGACAACCACTGCCACATAATTACTCCAATTCACAGTCGTCCATTGGCTCTTCTGAATCGTTCTGTACGCCCATCTACACCGACTCATTAGTTGTTTTCCTCTCTTGTAGCTGGTGGCGCTACCCCTCCCCCTCCCCTTTCCTGCACCTCACCGTCCCACCCTACTCAACCGCCTCACACACCCGCTCCGATCATCCTTATAAATCTGAGAAGTACAAGTCCTTATCTCTAACTCCACCTCTAAAGATAACCCCAACTCTGGATCGACAGGAGCTCCTCCTCAAGGTAGAAGACGATCTCCTCCTCCTCTAGGTGGGCCTGAGCCAAAAGTGTGTACACGATTCAACGGTACAAATGTGTGCGCGTATGAAACAAACGTCCACTCGTATTCTGTCTCTTCTCATCTTGCCAACCACCAAGCATCTAAGCCAAAATAATGAACGGGGGCAATGTAGTCTATATACCTCTCTGGCTGGGAGTAAACTGCATGAACATCAACTTCATACAATTCTCGACGGGTGTATAGATGAAACTTTCTGGCATTCAAAATTTCTATCGAGATATTTTAGCCACCTGCCCCGAGTTTATTCCCGCTCCCGGAGGTCTGCGGTTGCGGACTTTGCGGTGTTGTGCTGCACTACGCTATAAAATCTAATTAGTCATGTAAGTAGGATATCATTGTTATGGATTAAGTAGATATAATTTCTTAAAGCTAAACTTTTTTCTTGCAACATTATCACGGAACCACAGTTGTAAAGAGTACTTTCACCAAACTACTCTTCTTTTTATTTCTTCAGAAAACCACAATTTCTAGGATGTGACGGTCGTGGTCCACCCATCAACAACACTATTTCCCATCTCATAGTTTTAGAAAATCAGCTTCTATTTCTCTTATTGTCTCATTGACTGGTGGACACGATTTTCAGTTCTTAAAGATTTTGGTTTTCTGAAACAATAATAGTTTCGTCAATCTATTCTTTAGAAATGTAGTTCCTAGATAGTTTGCCAATAAATAGTATAGTTTTAAGAAATTCACTGTATAGATATCTTTAGCTAGCCGTAGGGTGTACTGCCACCCGAGTTTGATTGTTAATAAATTTCTCCAGAACAGACTAATTTGCAACCTTCATCTGTCGATAGCGGTCAGATTTACGCCCAAGGCTAGTCTGGGCTGCATTGACCTCCTGGTATTACGCGTGGCCGCAGATGTGGCAGCCATGTGGATCATAATCAACAGAAAACGTAAAAATGATTTTTACTCCATGACACGGCATGTCTTTGGAACTAAATGTGATAACATAGGTTAATTGTATGGTTCTAATGGAATGGGACCACTTGTCATACTAGCTTTTATTCAACCATTACTCCCTTGTTGATTTCAGAAAAATGCTATACGCTTTTAGCTAGATTTTTTCTTTTTGTCGCACAAGTTTCCATTACATGGAAAACAATATTTTCATTGCACAAGACATTTGTTTCCATCGCTTAACATTTATTTCATAAAGACATCATATTGCAATCGTTCAAAAATTTGTTAACATCTCATATCAAAAATGTTTCCACGAACACTCGATCTAATACCAGGATGGACGTCTAATTTCTAGTCTTCCCTGGGCGCGGTTTTACTCGGTGTGGTCTCTAAAGCCTGACCATAAATTTTGTGTGCAGTATTTTGTTCATAGTTACAAAATCATAATTATAAGAACATACTTTTAAAATAAAAAATCAACAACATAAATTTTGAGTCATATAACCCTCGTATGGTTAGATTAGTTATTGATCAAAGTTTTGCTAGTTTGAGTCTCAAAATGTGCAGACTATTATGAAAAATCAAGAGAGAGAGTAATAAAGTACTAATTCAAATTAATCAATTACTTTTATCCTAATTTGGTAGGTGACGCGTTCGATGATGTGGCACATATGTGATAGACACATCAGCATCAATGAAAGGAGCCACATGGGCATTACGTTAGCTAAAACCACATGTGCAACACTACTACAAAAGGGTTTTTCTGAACCCCTCATCTCAGCCGGTTTTCTCCATATTGACAGCAACAACGAGAACAAGAGCCGGTTTGCTGAAAGAACGGACCGCAAGGACATAACTGGCTGGGAAAACATATAACCTTAGCCCGTTCAAACTTTGAACCAACTGGGATAATAATTTCAACTGGTTCGTATTTTGAACTGACTGGGAAATATATTATCTCAGTTGGTTCATATTTTGAACCGGCTAGGATAACATCATGACTAATATTTGGAACCGGCAATCCTTGATGCTCTTCGTCTCCTCCACAATCCTTCTACGCCGTAACATATCCCTAACTACTGATCGACGATGGCGTCGCCTCCACCACAATAATGACAGCGGATTTGCGTCGGCCGGATCTGAGAGGAGGGGGATGGGGAGGAGGAGGAGGGAGGAGAAAGCACGGGGCCACGAGCATGCTGGAAGAGGAGAAGGAGGACAAGGAGAAGGAGGAGGAGGAGGCGTCCACGCCGGAGGAGGAGGAGGGGGCCGCGTCGGCCGGATCCAAGAAAAGAGGGAGGAGGAGGAGGAGGAGGAGGAGGAGGAGGAGGAGGGAGGGACCCATGCATGCAGCTACCTCCACCACCAACCGAGATCGCACCGCCGCCACGTCCTCCTCACCCTCGACGCCGGCCGCCGCCTCCATCGCTCTCGACGATGGCCGCCGTCTTCATCACCCTTGACAACGGCTGCCACGCCTTCCTCCTGTCACCAGTGAAGCCGAGCTCCTTATCTCCCTCTCTGTTTTTTAATTTCTATAACTATATATTTATGAAATTAGAGGAATAACAACATTGAGGGGTATTATTCAATCCATTTGCAGTGACTTCATATGTGCACATTTTTGGTATTGATTAGTTTGATGGGTTAAATAGTGTTCAAATGAGCTGCACTTTTGACAGCATCTTAGAAACTCAAGAAACCACATTCTTGTCAAGTTGCACAAAATTCTAGTACGTGAGTTGCAAGATATTAACTTAAAACTTGCACGGAAACCATACATCTATGTATATTAGTTAATTTATTTAGGTATTGTTATCACTAGAAAATTCTTTATTTAGTTTTCTTATTTTACTTTCTGTGTTTCAAAATACTTTGCTTTTTTGATTGTACATCCCCTCTATAAAGTTATGCCTAGATTTTTTTTATTTTGTACTAGTACGTTTATATGCTATATGGAAGTATAACATCGTAAGGATATTTTTGTAACGAATCTAGGTACTATTTAAATACAATCAAAATGAACATTACAAAGAATCATTGGTAAACTATTATAATGTTTGACTATTCAAGGTTAAAAATGGTTCATGATGTAGATACTTTTTGCTAAGTAAGCTTCTGGGCCTGAGGGCCTTTTAACTTAAGAAAAGGGGAAATTGATATTTTCCCTTTTTGGTGAATCACTTGTCAATTGTGGCTGAAATTATATGCATCTTATATCAATTGGGTGAATCACTTGTCAATTGTGGCTGAAATTAAATGCATGTTATATTCCTTGCTACAAATTGTAAAAACTTTAGGTATGCAAATTGATATGTCAATTGTGGCTAAAATTAAATGCATGATTGATAGATACAAATTTAGTCTATTTTTTGTTTAATACCTCTTTTCATGTTTAGTTATTTATTAATGTTATGGATTTAGCAAAATAATTAGGTTGTAAAATTTATAAAATTTCAGACGGTTCTGTCAAATGAATTCCATTCTAATGAGTCCATTTCAAGTGAATCGATCAATCATTCTCACATGAGATGGACATATCGGAAGAGATTTATTTGAGATAACCGCATGATGTGGTATAAGTTGTTTACATGATTAGGCCAATGATGATAAGACTTTGCTATATAATGAATGTGTCTTTCGCTTTTCTAGTATGAGGTAAGGAACGACTAAAAATCCTTAAATCATCCCAAAAAAGCGGACACACGTTCTTTATAATAAGAGCAAGTAGAGGTTTCTGATATGCATGGATGTCTTTATTTCAATAAATTTGCATGCTTAATTTGAATACAATATTCTCTGTTTATGTTGTCTGTAAAATTTATAATATATTGTCTCATTCAATCGCACTGCCGGCCTGATTCATGATAAAAAGTGATGGTTAGTTGTATCATCAAATTTTGTCATGAAGGGTGTCACCATTGTGGATTGAATGTCATGACAGATTATAAGTTTTTATGGACAGCACAACTAGAGAGTACTATATCAAAATTTGTACCTCCTTGATTATGCAATGATGAAAATGATCCACTAATAAATAATGCATCATGGTTTGTAAGAGTTTAGGGTTTAGGATTCAAGGTAAGGTTTAAATTGTATTAACTCTAACCCTAAACCCTGCACTACTAAATCCTTGCCGATCGATATGTGATTACTTAAAATGGGCAATATTCTGAGGTATCTTCTTCTCATCGATTTCATATTGTCACCAATTGCCAATAACAAAAGGGTTCCACACGACCCCCCAATAAGTGGTATGCCTTCATCGCATGCCTTGGTTGATGCAAGCAAGGCTTGAGGTGCAGTCATAACGCTCATTGGACAATGACGAGTAGTTATCCATGAAGTTATGTGGAACCTATCTGTTTGTAATTGGTCGTGCATACAGAAACGGTCAGGAGAAGGTATGCCTATGATGAAAATGACCACATAACTAATATCCAGTGAAACAATTCTTGTAAAAAGTGTTAATGGTTTGCATAAATCCTTAACTCATTCTACAAGAACTTGTTTTACTGTACAAGTGTTACCTCATAGTAGTTGTAGTCTGAGACTATCTTTTTTACTGTAATGTGAATTTTTTTACAAGCATTACCTCATGAATGTTGCACTTGTTTTTCATTGATGGTATAGTAGAAAATGATTGTGTCATATTCATCTTCTTGTATGTTACCTATTGCTGTGAGGAGCCGTAATGGAATTGCCAAAGTCAGACCTAGCCAAGATGGTGAGTTCTACCAAATGGTGGCCTTCATTGTTGCAGACGTCATCAAACCAAATGCCGAGTTCTACCATGATGAAACCAATGATTGAGACATTTGCAATGAAATATACTTGTGTATTTAAATGTGTTATATATGAACTCAATTCAAATGTGATTGATGTACTTGTTCAATATTTTAATTTCTATCTACTTGAGTTCATTTGCAAATTGAAATGTGATGTGATGTGATGTGAATGTCAATGTACATCTGTATATGTATCATATATGTTGTGGGATGATCTGAGAAATTTAGTACATATAAATTGTATTTTCTATTTCAGGGTTGTCCCAAATAATATTCCAACCGGTTCTACTTCACAAACTAATTGGGATAATATAACTAGCGTTTCAGAGGAGAAAGCAATTCTCTAAATCCTTTGAATTAAGACCTCTTAGATTCAAAGGAATTTCATAAGAATTTTGGAGGATTCTATTTCTTAGAAAATTCCCTATAGAGCTTGTTGATTTGTTCTTTTAGAAAATGAAGAATTAACTTCTAGCCTCTGAGCTTGTTTGATTTGTAGAATTGAAAACTATATGAAATTTTTCTATGGTTTACTTTGCTTGCTATTCCAAAGAAAAATTTTCATTGAGTCTAACCTCCTAAATATATTCCTTTAAGTTTATGAAAATATGGCAAAACACATAATTCTTAAGAAAATTTATATGTTTTTCTTGTAGTGCAATCAAACAACTTCTATTAATATTTTTGTGATTTTAATTCCTGTAGAATTCAATATATTATGACATCTAATTTTTATAACTCTTTATTTATGTTTTTTAAATCCAGTGAATCAAAGAGATCCTAAACTCATGTCTTTTAGGCAAATATTACAGTCTAGATCGCGTGGAGGTGGAAATATATAGATGCTTCGATATGTAATAAAGATCTGTAGAGCACTGAGTAGGGTATGCTGACATGGTGCCTAGACAAGAGAAGCCAAGTTTCGATTACTCCATTACTTCCTGGAGTTTCGAGTTCGCCGTTAGCGAGCTTTGGTGCAAACCTGGGACCGGCTGAAGTCACATTGTGGCCTGACTCCATGCCCAAGCGGGTATGGCCTCTCATCTGGGGTGTTGGCCCTGTAGTTTAACCAAAAAGTAAATGTATCATGATCATATAATTTGCAAATAATTCTAAAAACAAGTGAATCGCACGTCACATCGGAGAACTTATTATATATAAGTGGTTTATCTACTATCTAAATATCGCTATATAGATGCCCACGTGACATACTAACATGGCTAAGTGCCCGAAGTGTCCCGCATAGTCTCCGCATTTCTGGTCACCCTCCCTGCACGCCACCCCGATTACCAGATGGTCTTCGTGTGGAGGGTTGAGATGACAGAACCCAGCAAGAGGTTGCCAGCCAAACGTGGCCACCGAGTTTGGGCCGCTGCCACGATGTGGCTGGTGGTATGGAAGTGGGAGTATGGTCAAGGTTGTTATAGACGATATTGAGTATGTGTCGAATATGTGTTCAAGGTAGGTTACGAAGTAGGACTTAGAGTTGTAATAGGGATAGTGGCGGAGTTGGTGTCGGACTTCAGTAATCTGGACCTCCTATAAATAGAGATACTCTGTGTAACCACGACAATGTAACTTGAAAGACAGTTAATAGATGGGGAGGAGCGCCCGCAGTCAAGCCTTGTGGATGTAGGCCTCGTGGCCGAACTACATTAAAAACGTCATGTCTCTCATTGACAAATTCTTCGGTGTCCTCGGAATAGATCTACGCTTCCGCGTGTGGCCTCATGATTTCGCAACAAGCGGTATCAGAGCACGAGGTTCAGATAGATCTTGAGGCGGTGCAGAGGATCCGACAGATACGAGACGGAGGGCGCGGCGTGTGTACAAGGTGAGGTGGAGCCTGGAGCGTGTCGTGAAAATTCGCGTCTAAAGGGTGACGAAATCTACATATTTTTGTGGAGGAATTTCGTCGCGAGGTGGAGCGAGGAAGAAATAAAAAAAAGGAGCCGCGACGGACGCGGCGGTGTGCAGCGTGAGGCGTCGGCCAGCACGGCAGCCGGCCGGCCCACGGCACGTGTAACGACCCAAATCGAGCATATGACCAGTGAGGGTCTATATGCACATTCAGTGGATGGATTCCGTAAAGACCCTCAAATAAAACCATCCTTCGATCAGCAAGAGCTCACTTGATTGATAAACTAAAATTTTCATTGCATGCATATAGGTAGTTGTGCATCGCATATCAACATTTTAAACATGTTGCGTTAGGGCAGTCTCAACCTCTAGAAGAACTACTGGGATGACCTAATTCACGTAACAGATTTGGATATAAAACTTGATAGAAATCGAAAGGCTAAAGAATCCCAAAGATTTTTTCAGTCAAATTGCTTCAACGTCAAGGTTTGAACTCAAATTCAATAATGGCTAACTTGAGAAAATTTGAGGAAATTAAAAATGTCCTAGAAAATTCGGTCCAAATTTTGTTTGATTTCAAACTCCCATTTGAATAATTTTTCCCTGACATTTTTTAAACTACAATGAGCAAATCGGTAAAGGAGTAAAAATTTTTCTTCCTCTCTCCCGAACTGGGCCGCCGGCCTAGTTTTCTTTTCTTCTTCCCGCACGCCCAAACGGGCCTCGGCCCACTTCTCCCCTCCTCTCTCTCGTGTCGCGCTTGCTTCTTCCCCAAGGCACGCGGCTGAGCCGCTCGCTTTCTGCTAGGCGGGGCCCGCCTGCAGAGCCTCGCCGCCGCGTGGCCAGGGCACGTGTCCGGCAGCCCCACCCCCATCTCCTCTCTCCTCCCGGCATAAAAGGAGCCCTCGGGCGCTCCGGCCCCTCCTTTTTTTCTCCTGCCGCCTCCCCTCTTCTCATTTTCTCCACCACTGGGCGACATCACTGCCGCCTGCCTTCGGAGCACTCTCTGACGAGGAATCCGGAACGGACGTGGAGGATTCCTCCTCCATTCCGACGGGCTGAGCGCCATGTCGATCTACCCCAACTGGAGGAGCTCCCTCATGCATCGGCTGCAAGCCTCCTCCACACCGATGATCGGCCTGTGTCGAGCTCGATCCCGCCACCTCGCCCTCGCCGAGGAGTTCACTAGAGCCAAGCAACGAGAGTTTTGTTGAGGGCGATCATCAGCAGGAATATATCCCAGAACAACAAGGCAAGCATGCTCGCTTGTTGAAAATATTCCAGTTATCTTTTGCTATGCATGGTTAATTAATGATGTGTAGTTCGAATATTTTGAAATAGCGTATGTGTGCGTCTGTCTACTAGCATGAGTAGGTGCCTGTGTTATGATCTGCATTGATGTGCTTTTAAAACCACTTAACTAATCACTTAAATCCCTGGAAAGATGCGAGAGACGGGAGAGAGTCTACATTGGGACTTGACGGGTCGTAGCCCGCATGATCCTAGAAATGGGACGCCTCCTTAAGCCGGCGAGGGTATGGTCGATGAGGATCAGGTAGGGTAATGGTCGGCCAACCATTAACCCTCGACCTTATCGAGATACTCCCGTTCGAGGTAAGGATCGTAGCCATTACCTCGACTACAGTTGATTCGGGGTGGGTGTGATCGGAGTCATAGATTGGTTGGAACCAATGTTTGGATGAGGAAGACCCATTCACCTTGGAATCCCTCGAAGATTAGTAGATCTTAGAGGGAATAACACGATTGATTGTGATATGTGGTTGTGATTGGAGTCACAAATTGGTTGGAGCCAATACCTTGAACACTGGATAGAGTAAGTAGTAGCTCAGCTCTAGCATTAACCTTGATGAATTGTTACTTGCTAGTAACAATGTTGGATGCCTTGGGTGATGCTGTTCTTGCAAATTCAGATCTGATCATGATGGTTCATCAGATAATATTTCAAGTTGTTAGCTTGATTGAATGGTTTGTACTTTGCATCGTGACCTAGATGCTAGAGATATATCGTCTTTAGTTTATTCTGCTTCTTTGAATTGCATTGTTATTGTCGTCATTTAATTACCATGCCGTGCTTAAGATTTACTTGGAATGAACATATTAGCATCTTGCGAGTACGAAAGTACTTACTCGGTAATTCAACTCCTGCAGATGATCCTAGCATCGACGACTTTTACAATGCTGAAAATGTGGTGCCTAATGTTTAGTTCTACAAGTTTGTCCACTTTGGTCTTTTGGGTGGGTTGTATAGCCTTTGGGAGATGACTGAGTTAGTCATTCTCCATGTTTAATACCGTGTTCTGCTGCTGTTTCTAACCTTGTTGCGTGCTGAAAATGACTTCTAAGTCTTGGATAGTAGTAGATAAACTTGTCCTTTGTATGGATGATGTTATTATCTTTAAATCCTGCTCTCGTAGAGTTTTGTGATGATATTCAAAGTTGTTTCGGTGACTGCCCATACACACTGCGTGAATGGAATGAAGTGTATGGGTTTGCCGTGAAGGTGTATTGTGGTTCTAGTTTTCACTCGGTAGGAACAGGAACTCGGTTGAGTGACCCGCTAGCTGAGATGCGATGCCGGCTAGGCAGGGTGTGGGTGGATCATACCAGGCTTCGGGTGACCCACTGGTCTTAAGTGCCAGGGTAAGGTGTGGGTATGATCGCCGGGCTCTTCCGATCTTGTCATACTTGGTGGATTCAAGAACGACCTTACCCCTTCACAGGGACTTGTGAATTGTATGTGGCTTTCAGAAGTTTGATCGCTTTTGGCCGGCTTGACCAATGGTGAAGGCATACGGCTCAGGTGATCGTATGATGCGTTAGTCAGGTGTCGGATCACGCCATTTCGGTGTGCACGGTGCAGGTATCGTGTCACTGAATGGGTGATTGCTCAGTCTTTGGCGATAACATGTTCCTTAAGTCATATGTAATTCCGGGGCCCTGACAGCTCGGTATCAGAGCCGAACTGACCGTAGGGCAAACCTTGCAGGTGGTTGTTAGTTAAGGATTTGATGTTGTCAAAACTACTTACGAAACTAAAAATGAGTTTCAACAAGAATAAGTACGGTTCATTTTACTACTTATCCCCTTCAGTCTTAGGTTTGAATTTTTCTTCTTCCCTAATTCATTTGGTTACAAAATGTTTTTAAATCTCTTCCCATCTTGCCTTCCTATGCAAGATGCCTCTTGGAGCTTTGACCATTGTCTCTCGTGCCTTCATAATGTGTACCGCCATTTTGGAGTGAATTGAAACCTGTGTCCTTGCTGCCATGCATGTTTAAAACTCTTGATCAAGTTGCCCTCGTCTCATCTAGTTATAATCTTTGCCATTTTTTTTCCGCAGAATGGCCGGAAATGGATCTGGAGAGGAGCGTGGTACCTCCCAAAGTCCACCCCCTCCTCCTCCTCCCCCTCAACCATCTTTGGCGGAGGTACTTCAACAGATGAATCGGATATTGGAGCACATGGCCCGTAATGTCGAGCAACCTTCGGGCAGCAGTCAGCCGAAGGGAAGCTTCGTTGAATTTCAGCGGACTTCACCTCTGACTTTTTCTAGTGCTGAAGATCCTCTTGATGCTGAAGATTGGCTCTAAAGTATTGAGAAGAAGTTTTCCATCATCAAGTGTCCGGCAGATGAGAAGGTGCTTCTTGCGTCTTATCAACTCGAAGGTGCGGCGGATGCTTGGTGGGATAATCTCCAGGTCGTCTGAGGTTCCGACCGGGGAATGACCTGGGAAGAGTTCTGCAAAGCATTCCGCCATGCTTTCATCCCCAAAGGAGTTATGGAGAACAAGAGGGATGAGTTTCTCGCGCTCAAGCAAGGACGGAGCTCTGTGATGGAATACCTCCACCGTTTCAATAGTTTGGCTCGCTATGCAGCTGAGGACGTTCCAACTGATGCCGCTTGTCGGAGGAAGTTTTTGAAGGGTTTCTCCGATAAACTGCATAAGGAACTTGCTCTTCATGACTTTCCAATTTTGAGAGTATGGTGAACAAAGCCCCTTGTTATGGAAAAGAGGCTATCCGTGCTTGTAGCTTCCCGCAAGCGTGAGAGGGAGATGTCCAAATCAGCAGGCAGCAGCCATAAGAAGTCTAGCTATGCACCCCCTCCTATACCTCGGTTCCAAACTCCACCACCTCCTAGGCAAGGTGGATATGCTCCTCGACCCCCCACTCCAGTATACCAGCCACCTCCTCAAGGAAATCCACAGGGAGGCAGTTCCAGTCACCCTAATGTTCAGTGCTTCCGATGCGGTCAAATGGGACATTATGCGAGCAAGTGTCCTTACCCTAAGACCACCAACCCTCCTACGCCTACACCACCACGAGGAACACCGAGGAATGGCCCTCAAGTTCAGAAGCAACCAGCCAATCCTCCTTCAGGAGTAGCTCGTGGGCGAGTGAACCATGTCACAACCGAAGAAGCCGAAGAAGACGTCGATATCGTTATCGGTACTCTGCTTGTCAACTCAACTCCTGCTAGCGTAATTTTTGCTTCCGGAGCATCTCACTCTTTTATATCAAGTGGTTTTGCTGAGCACCATGGCATCCCATTCCAACCTTTATGCATTCCTCTCATAATTCAAACGCCCAGCTCAGAAAAGAGAACTGAGCATGAATACGAAGGCGTTACAATTGAAATGAATGGAGTCAAATTTTTGGCGACTCTCATCGTGCTCGGCCCAGCAAACATCGATGTCATTCTTGGTATGAATTGGTTGTCCAAAACATGGAGCAAAAATTGATTGTGCCCATAAAACTATATCGCTTATGAGCCCTGACGATAGAAACATCGAAATTGCCCCGCAGCTGTCCAAACCTTAGCTTTTTACCCTTAGTGGAAATCTATCTCTTTCCATTCAAGACGTTCTAGTAGTGTGTGAATTTCCGGATGTCTTCCCCGATGATTTACCTGGTATGCCTCCTGATCATGAGGTGGAATTCATTATTGATCTTCCACCCGGAACGGCTCCAATTGCCAAAAGGCCGTACCGAATTCCTCCTAATGAATTAGATGAGATGAAAAAGCAATTGAAGGAGTTAGAAGATAAAGGTTATATTAGGCCAAGTTCTTCACCTTGGGGCTGTCCCACAATGTTCGTGAAAAAGAAGGATGGTTCCCTCCGTTTGGTCGTCGATTACCGCCCGTTGAATGAGGTTACCATCAAGAATAAGTACCCTCTCCCTCGGATCGACGATCTCTTTGACCAATTGACCGGCACTTCAGTATTCTCTAAGATTGATCTCCATCTGGGCTACCACCAAATCAAGATCAGATCCGAAGATATCCCGAAAATGGCTTTTACCACCCGTTACGGTTCCTACGAGTACACCATAATGTCCTTGGTCTTACCAATGCCCCATCCACCTTTATGCAGCTTATGAATTCCGTCTTCATGGAGTATTTGGATAAGTTTGTGATCATCTTCATTGATGATATACTTATCTACTCCCCCTCTGAGAAAGAGCACGACAACCACTTGCGCCTAGTGCTCGAAAAGCTTCGTGAACATCGTCTTTATGCCAAATTCTCTAAATGCGAATTCTGGAAAAGGCAAGTGGAGTTCTTGGGTCATGTGATATCAGCGAAGGGTGTTGAGGTAGACCCAAGTAAGGTTCGTGCTGTCCAAGAGTGGAAGCCACCGGAGTCTGTTACTCAAATCCGGAGTTTTCTCGATTTGGCAGGATATTACTATCGCTTCATTGAAGGTTTCTGACGACGATGTGGCACCCGAGTATCGTCGAGGAGGACAAAACCAGCTCTCTGGACATAGGGTGGGCCGGCCGACTACTCGGAGTCCGACTTCTACACAGGGGCGCCTCATCGACTTGGAGTATGAGATAGGGATAAACACTTACCCGGCAATCCCGGATTCTGTTGTAACTAATTAGGAAAACCAATCTGTAAACCAATCCGGAATCTTGTAACCCTATCCTAGTGACCTATATAAGACCTGGTAGGGATTCGCCGATCGGGAGGAGCTCTAGGCTTCATACGCTTTCATAAGTTCTCATACACACATAGCCCTAGCAACCTTGAGATCTACTCTTGAAGGCTTGCGGCACTCGGGATCCAAGTAATATCATACACCAAAACACAGGACGTAGGGTATTACCTCTTATTGAGGGCCTAAACCTGTCTAAACTTTGTCTCCCGTGTGCACCCATCTAGATCTGTTGTGCGTACACTGCCCCATATTCATTATTGTCGGATTATAACACCGACAGTTGGTGCGCCAGGTAGGGGCTGTGCGCGTAGATCCATCTGGACAGATCCAGAGTGTTTCTTCAACAACAACGGTGACTTCGTTCTGGGCAGTATCATGCGATTTGCTTCCTTGGATATTGTCCCTGATCCAGGCTAGCTTTTCCGATTCGGAAAGCTGGATTTCATCGCCGACTAGATTGGCAAGCTTCACCTCTGCGACTCAGCTTCCCGCCGATCCACGGAAGCTTCATAAACATCTTCACTCGGACTCGCCCCTGAGTCCACGCCTTCGGTCCCTCTCACCAAGGACGAGGTTACGCCGAAGTCGGATCTGCCATTCGAACACCCGTCGAGCAGGGATCCCGACTGGTTGGCGCAATCGAGTCTCTTCTACTTGTCGTTGAGTATAACTCGGACGAGTTCGAGAGCTCAGGAAGCCACCATCCCTCTCGAGAGGTCCTCATGGCTAACCCGGACGTACCAGTCAACAACGACGACTGGCTCGCCCCCATCGAGGAACAGACTCCGGAGCAGCTAGCGGCTACTCGTCTCCACTTTCTTGCCAAGGAGGAGGAGCTAGCCGAACAGCTAACCGCGTTGGTTCGCTAACGCGGAGAAAGAGAACGCAATGAGGACATGCGGGATCATGGATGCCAGGTCCACAACGCACTCCACATGCGTGAAAGGGACGGCGTCCCGATATTTCTGCTGCCCAGTCACAACATCATCGCTGCCTTGGTGGCGGCACGTGCCATCAATATTCCTGAAGGCACCCCAGGCCACGACGAACTTCGGCGGCTCCGGATCCTAGTGGAGGAAGCAGCCCTCTAGCAGGCCGAGATTTCTGAGAACCGTGCAGGTTCCTCGGTGAGTGCTAGGAGCCGGCGCGTTTCCCCTTCGGGGAACCCACAGCCGTAGAGGGTCGTCGCACGGACCCTGAACGTCATCACCTCGCCGGATCGGTTTCGCAGCCGACTCGGACCGAATCGTGATGCACGGGGGACTATTATTGCAAGAAATCACGTCCGTCAAGGCGTGGACAAAAACGCTCACCCTGCCGGGTCGGCACGTAACCGACTCGGACCGGACTGCGATGCGCGGAACACCCTCGATGCCAGACGCGACGCTCGTCGAGACACAGGGAGGGACAACCGCAGCGGTTACTACGGTGACAGTAGCGACCACACAGCGCTACAAGGTGGCGCAGCTCTCCAGCTCCTTCCGGCATGGCCTACGTAGGCCTGAAGGCGTTCGGATCTCGCATCCGGGACGTCGTCTTCCCGCCATGATTTTGGGTCACCGGAATTGATAAGTACACGGGCGAGACTTGGCCAGACATCTAGCTGGCTGATTACCACACGTCGTGCAGGACCAATGGTGGCAACGACTATATCGCAATCCACTACCTGCCTCTATTTCTAGCTGACTCAGCTCGAGCCTGGCTTACTAGCCTGCCTCAGGGTTGCATCCAGTCGTGGACCAACCTTGAGACCCTCTTCGTGAACAACTTCCAAGGCACCTATAACAGGCCCGGGAACGCGTGGGATCTTCACAGTTATACTCAAGGGGAGGGCGAAACTCTCAGAGAGTACATCCAACTCTTCTCCAAGAAGAACTCTCTACCAGAGGTTCGAGAAGGTGACGTCATCACTACCTTCTCCAAAGATATTCGTAGCACCGACCTCATCCACAGATTGCAAGTAAGGATCCTCAGACTACGCGTGAACTTTTCGACATTGCCAACAACTTCGCCACCGGTGAGGAAGTTGTCCGTAGCGCAACCAAGGATGATAAGGGAAAGGGCAAGGCTCCCGAGTCCCCCAGAAGGGATGCTCATCCCGAGTCGTGCAGGAAAAACATCGGAAGCGCAAGGGCGAAGACCTCGTTGCCGTAGCTGAGCGCACCCCCCAGCGTCGTCCTCAGCGCGGCAACGCAACTTTTGAGGAGATGATGAGTCAGTCGTGTCACTTTCATGGACCAAAATCCAATCATGTCACGCGCGACTGCAATCTCTTGAAAAACCTGAACAAGCCTTTCGTCCCCAACCAGAGCAAAAAAGATCCTTCTCCGGAGGAGGGCAACGAGTTCCCAAAGGAGACCGTGTGTCTCATGATCTTCGGTGGTCCCAATGGCTACGAGTCCAAACGGCGCCAGAAGATCACGGACCGAGAAGTCAACACAGTCGAGCCGGCTGTACCTCAGTACCTCAGGTGGTCCGAGTCCATAATTTCCTTTGGCCATTCGGACCACCCTGACTATATACCTCACCCTGGCAGGTTCCCATTGGTGGTAGACCCAATCGTCAGTGGTGTTCGCCTCACCAAGATCCTCATGGATGGAGGGAGTGATCTGAACATCCTCTACGTCAAGACTGTGGATGACATGAAGATTCCCCGGTCGAAAATCAAGCCTACTGGTGCCCCCTTCCACGGGGTCGTCCCTGGCAAGATGGCAAGTACACTCGGGCAGATCAGCCTGCCTGTCACTTTTGGTACCCCGGATAACTTCCGGACCAAGACCCTCACCTTCGAGGTCGTCGACTTCTTAGGCTCGTATCACACCATCCTAGGACATCCCTGCTACGCCAAATTCATGGCTGTTCCGAGCTAGTCTACTTGAAGCTCAAAATGCCGGGTCCCCACAGGATAATAATGGTGCAAAGCAGCTTCTAGCATGCTTACACGTGTGACTTGGAAAACTGTAACCTTGCCACGGCCTAAATCGCTGCAGCCGAGCTTGACAACCTCAAGTCGGCCGTGGTCGAGGAAGCACCCCAGACTAAAAAAGCTTCGGCATCAACATTGTTCCAGTTGGCGCGGGACACCAAGTCGATCCAACTGGATCCGGAAGACTCTTTCAAGACGACGCAGATCGGGACTGCGCTCAGCGACAAATAGGAAGGCGCGCTCGTCAGCTTCCTTCGTGACAACCGGAATATCTTTGCTTGGATATCTTCTGACATGCCTGGAGTTCCAAGGGAGGCTGTCGAGCACTCTCTCAATGTCCGACCGGATGCCAAACTGGTCAAACAATGCCTGCACCATTTCGCTGAGGATAGGCGTAGAGCAGTAGGAGAGGAGATAGCCAAGCTACGTCTCCATGCCTTTTGGCCTCAAGAACGCCGGCGCCACGTACCAACAGTGCATGCAGCCCTGTCTTCAGGAACAGATCGGCAGGAACCTACAAGCCTACGTCGATGATGACCAGTCAAGTCTGAGAAGAAAGAAGATCTCCTAACCGACTTGGGGGAAACATTCTCCAACCTCAGGTGATTTAGCATAAAGTTGAACCCAGAAAAGTGCGTGTTCGGAGTACCTTCGGGAAAGCTACTCGGTTTCATCGTTTCTGAACGAGAAATCGAGGTTAACCCAGAGAAGATCGATGCCATCATCAAAATGGGGCCACCAAAAAGCCTCAAGGACGTCCAACGGCTCACCGGGTGCATGGCGGCCCTCAGCCGATTCATCTCCCGACTCGGCGAAAAGGCCCTACCCCTCTACAAGCTCCTCAAGAAACTTCACATGGACATCTGAGGCTCAAGACACCCCCGATGGGCTAAAGAAGCTCCTGACCACGTCCTCGATACTGGTCTCCTCGATGCCCAACGAGCCGCTGCTCCTCTACATCGCAGCGACCACTCAAGTGGTCAGTACCGTCTTGGTCGTCGAATGCTCCGAGCCAGGCCGTATCCAGAAGGTTCAGCGTCCGGTCTACTTCATCAGTGAAGTATTCACCAAGTTTGGCATGAAGGATGTAAAGCCTATTCACACTCCCATGCAAACTAATGGCCATCTGGACTTAAAAATCGAAGGTAAGTCTGCTGATCAGAAAGAATTTAGATCTATGATAGGATCCTTGCTTTATTTGTGTGCATCTAGGCCAGATATAATGTTGAGTGTATGCATGTGTGCAAGATTCCAAACTAACCCTAAGGACTGTCACAGAGTGGTAGTAAGAAGAATACTGAGATATTTGATTCAAACCTCAGGCTTTGGTCTTTGGTATCCTAAAGGTGCAAATTTTGAGCTATTCGGCTATTCTGATAGTGACTATGCAGGGTGTAACGTTGACCGAAAGAGCACCTCAGGTACTTGTCAATTTCTAGGGCATTCCTTAGTGTCCTGGTCATCCAAGAAATAAAACTCAGTAGCCCTTTCCACTGCAGAAGCTGAGTATATAGTTGCTGGTAGTTGTTGTGCTCAGTTATTATGGATGAGGTAGACCTTGAAAGATTTCAGCATATCTTTTAATCAAGTACCCCTCTTCTGTGATAATGAAAGTGCAATTAAGTTAGCCAACAACCGAGTACACCACCAAAGATCCAAACACATTGAAGTGAGGCACCACTTCCTGAGAGATCATGTTGAGAAGGGAGATATATAGCTGTGCCATGTAAGGACTGAAAAACAATTAGCTGATATTTTCACCAAGCCCTTAGATGAGACTAGGTTCTGTGCTCTGAGGAGTGAGTTGAATATCATTGATGTCTCTAATCTTCAATAAAAAGGATTGGCTTGGTGTCTATCTCTTATGTTCTAACATTTATATGCCTTACATGCTCATCTGTGTTGATCACCTGTGTCACAGGTGTATGTATTTTATGCATAGAGTAGAGATCTCCTTCTTCAGCTATGTGTGCACATTAATGTGTACCTATTTTCAAAATTGACTCATGTCAGTTTTAGTTTTGCTTGATTGATTTTCTGGCAAACTGACATTGGGAAGATTGCATAAGGATCTCCTAATAGTGCCCATATGCTTGCTCTCTTATCAAATTCTCTCTGTCTTGGTGTTCTATGGATGAAATACTTGTCACCTGAGCTATCCATATGTGTCTCAGGTGAATGCTTTTGATTTCCATAGGTCCTAGAGTATCTTGACTACTCACTTGTGTCACAGGTCCTTCTGTCAGCTGTGACATAGCCACCTTATACCCCTTCGGCCTATATAAGGCGTCGATACGTTTTCCACAGAACCCACGTTCTACGTTAAAACCCTAAACTTCCGCCTTGCGCCAAAACTCCAAGTTCTCGACGAGATCGACGTTTCCGCCCCTGGAAATCTTTCGAAGCATCAGAGAAAGCTTTCTGAAGAGCTCCAGCATCAATTCATCCGCACATTATCAATCTTTGCTCAAAGTAAGCTTCCGCTAGCCCTACTTTGCGCTTGTTGTTTCCTAGGGCTTATGATTTTGCTCTAAAGCCTAATCCATTAGCGCATTGTTAGATGTTAGGGTTGGTTTAGCTCCTGATAATCTTTCAAAACCTATCTTGCTCGAAATTAACCACCGAAAACCAGTAAATCTCTAGATTTCTAAAATCTGCCGTCCGCCTCTGCACATAGCTGTGTCACCACTAGGGTCTCACCTGTCACACAGGCAAGTCTATTCAAAAGGCTGAGACCTCGGTTTGTTGCCAAGTCCCCACCTGTGTCCCCCATTCTCACACAGGTGTCTTACATAGCTACTATCTTTTGCATTTCAGGAACACCTCTTACCTATATTCTGTCTTATCTATCTTATTTCTACAGATGTCTTCAGATTCTGATAGAGCTGACAATGGGGTCAAGTGGTCTAATCCAGAGCAGTCCAGCTTTGAGATAAATATTTTAGATTCAGACCAAGAAAGAGAAAGGCTGAGACAGAAAGCAGAGGTTGCTGAGAGAAGAAAGGCCAGCCAAAGGGCTTACAGGCAGAGGAAAGCAGTTGCAAAGAAATCAGCTTCTCAAGCTGATAAATCTAGCTCAGCTCAGCATGCTCCACCCAAGAGGACAAGATCCTCAGCTGCTGTTGAGCACACATCTTTGGGAAAGGAAGCAGCTAAGAAGCAGAAGCAACCAGCTAGGAGAGGTTCAAAGTCTTCCATTGCAAATGTGGTGTTGCCAAGAGGCACACTCACCATCAGAGAACCTGTTCTAGAATCCCAAATATCTCAAGAAGATCTCGAGAATGATAAGCTGATTCTGGAGGAGTTGGATAGGCTGGCAGCTCAGATGAGAGAAACAATTGATGAAACAGTAAAGAAGCAGCTATCCACCATATACACAGTCAAAAGCTTTGAGCTTTCAGAGATGTCAAGGCCTGTATCTATGGCGATTCCAGAACCATCAGAAGCAGATAAGGCTATCTTGAGGGAGATTGCGGATTTGCACAAGCAGATGCGGTCAGGCCAATCTTATTCAGAAGAAGCAGAGTTGAGAAAGAAGATTCTTGAGAAGCAGGATCAACTTTCAACTAAATGCTTGGCAGAAGGGTCACACAAACCACTGGAACTTCAGCGTACTGATGCTAGAGATAAGCATCTCATCCTTGAAATTAGTGAGTTAATCAAGAAGGCTAACACTCTGCCACGTGGCCTTGAGAGGACTTCCATTTAAGCTGAAATCAAACTCAAGCGAGGTCTGCTGTCTCCTGAACTCAAATCTCAAAGAGCAGCTCCTCCGATTGCCAGTTCAGGATCAAGGGTTCCTCCCATAGCTGCAGATGATCTTCTTGTATTGGAGATACATGATATTCTAGGAAGGCTCAAGGACATGCCAAATGGTCCTGAGAAAGTTGCTCTGAGAGCTGAGGTCAAGCTTAAAAAGGCTATGCTTCCAAAGTTTTCCAAGCCTACATCACCTCCTGCTACTGCACCTGCTCAAGCTCCAAAGAGGAAAAGATCAGAAACTATTGTTATCAGTGATGAACCTCAAGCCAAGAGGCATCCAGAGGCAGATGTTGTAATTATTTCAGAGACAACTCAGGGCTCCAAGCCATCCTTAAAAGTTCAGTTTGAACAATAGACGTCTGCCATTAAAGAGCTTAAGAAGGAGATGCCACCACCTGTGTCACAGGTCACCAGCCTAGCTAAGTTAGATCTTCAGACTTATCAAAGGAGGAGTAGAAGAACTCAAAGCTCTATAAGTGTAGAATCCCTCTCCTCGCTGGACGTTCAAAAGCAGATGTCCCCTTCACAATTCTTGGTGTTGGAGGCAGAAGAACAAGTTGTCAAAGAGGCCCAAGAGCCCTCATCTTCCAAGTCTGCATCAGCAAAATCTTCTGAAGCTGCCAAACCTTCAAGTCCACAGCTGCCTCAGCCAGCTGTGTCACAGGCACAAGAAGTTCAAGCTCTAGAACAGCACCGATCTCCATCACCTATGCCACCGCCAGCTGACCCCGCTCCTTCAGTTCAAGCACCTGTGTCCTCACTTATGGCACAGGCAAGTAAGTCAGCTGAGCAAGAAGAAAGCTCCGAGAACTCATCAGATGATGGTAGAGGAGTGTCTGTAACTCCACCAAGGCCAAGAGAAACTAGAGCTGATTCTGATGAAGCAGAAAGTTCATCTCCCAGTGCTGAAGCAGCCGCAGAGGAAGAGGAAGAAGAGGCTGAACAAGCAGACAGCTCTCCCAGTCTCTCAGTTGGAGAAGAAGACCTGGAAACTAAGTATTATTACGTCTTCTCCCATGCTTTGAGGACTGAGGCAAACCAAATGCAGTTCATCTCCCGAGCTGTGGCCAAGAAGCTTCCCAAAAGTGATTCCCAGAAATCAAGAAGCAAAGTTGCCTCCATGAGCACAAGTGCTTTCATAAGAATGAGGTCAGCTTGCCCATATTTCAGTGAAGACAAGGAGTTTCAGGATGCATCTTGCTCAGACCCCAGATTTCACACTAGTCTACCATGAAATCCTTGCTTCCAAGGGATTTGTTGATTGCAAGGTCATCGATTGGTCTGCCCTGACTGACACCAGACTGCAGAGTCTTCAATCTCTCATCCAAGCCTCAGGTCTGGAGTTCATATGCAATCTTCAACAAGCTTATGACCCAGGTCTGGGAGTTTTATGCCGCAATCTGGATAGAACAAGAAAATCAAGATGTCATGTTATGGAAGACAAGAGGCCAGCTGCTTTCCATCACAGCTCCAGAGTTCAACAGTCTGTTTCATGCACCATTGGAGCCTGGGATGCCAAATCTGTTCAAGCTTGAGCCTGTCTCCAATACCGACAAAAGAAGATTCTATCCAAGAAATTTTACATTCCCTGACAGAAGAAGATTCTATCCAAGAAATTTTACATTTCCTGCAAATGCCCCATCAGATCATGTGTACTTCAAGGGCATTACAAGCACAGCCAAGCATCTGGTTAAAATTCTCAATGTCACCCTTCAGCCCAAGGGAGGCAATACAGATGCTGTTTACAACTTTGTTTGGCAAGTCCTGGTGCACATAGCTAAGAATGTACATTTTGATGTGGCCAAATACATTTTCCATGAGATTGATGCTGTCCAGAAGGACAAGAAAGCCAAGCTCAGATATGGGTCCTATATCATGTTTATGATTCTTCAGAGAACAGGTCTTCCAGAATCAACCTTTGACATCTCAGTGAAGACCATCAAGACCTAGCTCAGGCCTCAGGTTGATGATCATCCTGATGAGGTTGTTGTTCCAGCCCTGTTTGGAGATTCTCCAGAACCGGTTGTGCCAGCTCCCGGTGACATCGCTGCTCCCACAGCTTCTCAAGCGCCTACTCCCCAAGTGCCTGTGCCTCAAGTCCAAGTGCCTACCGGTGTCACCGCTGATACTCCTGCAGCTGACCTAGCTGAGTTAGTATCTGTGACACAGGTGGCTGAAGATGGCACTCTCTCGTCCTCTCTTTTGTCTCAAGCAGCCGCTAGAGCCTATCAGAACAAAGTGATGCTAACTCAGTTTGCAGCTCTGTGCCGAGAGAACCTTCAGCTTCGAACAGAAGTCAATAGTCTGCACTCTAAAGTTGATCTGCTGCACGCTCAGCTATCAGAAGTTCTCCAGCTGTTGGAGACCAAGCTCTAAATGTTTCTTCTCCTCAACCTTTCTTTTTGGTGTTTTAGTGTCAAAGGGAGAGAGTTGTGTGTAAGGGAGAGAGTTTACAGAGATAGGAGGAGAGTATTTTGGATACAGGGGGAGAGAAAATTATATTTTCTGGTGTAATCAAGACTTGTTTTATTTCTGATTCTTCTGTCTTGATTACAATTAACTAATTTTTTTGATCTGATTTAGCAAGTTACTACTAAGTCATCTATTTTGCTCTGATGCATTAATATTTCAGTAATACTCTGATAAAGTAGTTCATGCTAAATTCTATTGCTCTGATGCACATGTCTTCTTAATGATGTTGCTATGATGCATATATCTTTTTGAATGAAGCTTTGTATCTACTTATGCTCTGATTCATACAATCACCTGTGTCAGCCTCCGGTGACACAGGTGTTGGTCTGCCCGAGCCGATTATAGGTTGGGCGTAGTGTGTAGCTGCGTCACCAGTGCCTGTCACCGGTGGTTCACTTAATCCTACGTGGCAACAGTGTAACGGTCGGGTCTGTGTGAACCCTATATATAGGGGACGAGTGGAGGTCTTTGAACCAACCTTTGCCAATCCAGTGAATAATATTCAACCGTTGCAAAGCCTCTTCTCACCGAACGAAAGCCAAAGTTTCCTAAGTGTCACTTCAGGAGAGTTAGAGTTCTTGAGCAAAGAGCATTGGTTCCTCCAAGAGTTGTTGCTGCTGAATCTGTTACTCTTGGAGTGTCTACTCCTAGACGGGTGTAGGAGTCGCTGGTATCACCCAAGCTTGTGTGGGCTGAACCAGACGTTTGTGAAGGTGAATCGAAGTCTACCTGCTGCAAGCAAAAGGACTTCCACAAGCAAAGGAAGAGGCCTGAACATCAGGTACTCGGAGAACAAGCACGATTTGGTGCTGGCGATCTCTTTGGAGTAGCCTCTCCAACGGAGACGTACCACTCTGTGAAGAGCTGGGAACTTCGGTGAAAAACACACTGTCTCCTTGAGTACTTTCCTGTATTGTCTTGAGCTTCCTGCTTGCTTGCTTGCTTGTGAGATCTTAGACTTATTCTGCTCATCTGTTATAGATCTCCTTTATACCTGTGTTTCATTAGCTGTGTCTCAGTTGCTATATATCTTATCTCACACCTGAGTTAGTTACCTGTTACACAGGCACATTGATTGCTCATCATTTACTAAGTCCTTAGATCACCTGTGTTAGGCACCTGTGTGACAGTTGCATGCTAATTTACACATCATCTGTTGCCTGTGTCACTCACCTGTCACACAGCTAGCTAACCCTGGTTCCTGTTTAAGGCTTAACCTGTTCAATCAAGTTAAAAGAAGTAATTTTTGTTAGTCTCCTATTCACCCCCTCTAGTCGGCACCTTCGGTCCTTTCACTCTGTCGTCAACCTCGAACATTGGACACTCTACTTCGACGGCTCCCTGATGCTTCAGGGCGCGGGGGCTGGCATCGTGCTCATTTTTCCGAAAGGAGAACGCTTCAAGTATGTGCTACAAATTCACTTCCCGGCGTCCAACAATGTCGCCGAATATGAAGCCTTACTACACGGCCTTCACATTGCCACCTCACTCGGGATCCGTCGGCTCCTCGCCCATGGAGACTCCAAACTAGTAGTCTGACAGGTGATGAAGGGTTGGTTATGTCGAGACCCAGCCATAGAAGCCTACTGCCAAGAGGTGCGCAAGCTTGAAGCTAAGTTCGATGGCCTCGAAATCACGCATGTCCTCCGCCGAGACAACGAAGCTGCAGACGCATTCGCCAAGTTGCATGTACCTTCTATCAATGTGGAGACGGCACCCGAGACCACCGAGCCTCCCCGAAGAACTGGATAGCACTCAGCAGCCATCCCATGAAGTTCTGGTCATCGATCCCGATTGGACAACACCTTTGCTCTACTACCTCATGCGAGATACTCTCCCGTCGGAGCAGACCGAGACGTGCCAAGACCTATGTCATCGTTGAAGGCGAACTCTACAAGAAAAGCACATCCGGAATCCTCCAGCGGTGCATATCTCAAGATCAAGGGAAACAACTGCTGCGTGACATTCACTCGGGAGTTTGCGGGCACCACGCGGCACCAAAGTCACTAGTCGGGAAAGCTTTCAAACAGGGTTTCTACTGGCCGACCATCGTTTTGGATGCCGAGCACATTGTGCGCACTTGCGAGGGCTGCCAATACTTCGCCTGACAGCCACACCTGCCGCCCCAGGCGCTCCAGCCTATTCCAATCACCTGGCCTTTCGCCGTTTGGGGTCTAGACATGGTTGGTCCCCTCAAGAAGGCTCTCGGGGGCTACACCCACCTTTTCGTCACCGTGGACAAATTCACCAAGTGGATCAAAGCCCAGGCAGTTGCCACTATCATGGCCGACCGGGCCACCGAGTTCTTCCGGGATATCGTCTATCGGTTCGGTGTCCCCAATACCATCATCATTGACAATGGCATGCAGTTCACCAGTGTAGCCTTCCTCCAATTTTGCGACGACTATAACATTGGCCTCAACTTCGCCGCCGTGGCACACCCACGCACCAACGGGCAGGTTGAGCAGGCCAATGGTTTGATTATGCAAGGCATCAAACCTCGGATCTTCCAGAAGTTTGCGGGCAAGTGGGCATCCGAGTTGCCTTCGGTGCTCTAGAGCCTACGAACTACACCTAACCGGTCGACTGGTTACACACCTTTCTTCATGGTATATAGAGCCGAAGCCGTCCTCTTGACTGACCTGGACTACAGATCCCTGCGCATCCGGGCTTACACTGAAGCCGAGTCTGAAGAGGCGAGACAAAACGCTATCGACCAGCTTGAAGAAGCACATGAAGTCGTTTTCCTTTGGTCAGCAAAGTACCAGCAGGGCCTACGCCGCTATCAGAGCTGACACGTACGCGGACGTGCCTTTAACGTTGGCAACTTGGTCCTACGCTGAGTCCAATCCAACACGGATAAGCGCAAGCTCTCCCCGCCATGGGAGGGTCCGTACGTGGTCACCGAAGTGCTACGCCCGGGGGCTTCCTGACTGAAGGATCAAGACGGCAACGCCATCACCAACGCATGGAATATCGAACAGCTATGTCGTTTCTATGCTTAACATTTTATACTTCAATTTTTTTGGACATATGAATAAATACTTTTTCGCTCCACTTGAAACAATTCCTGGAGTTCCTGACTGGCCCGCTATGCACGCTCACGGCCATACATAGCGGACACTCGGCGGTTACACCCTCTGGGTGCACATCCGCGCACTCGGGCCTCTCTCTTTTTCCACAAACTATTTTAATACTGTGTAAACAAGCTTGGCGTCAACCCTCTGTCTTCAACCGCCGGTATAAGCCACAACCTTGCGCTACATGGGACATAGCCCATGGTTACTCCTACGCAAAAGAGGCTACGACGGGTTGACAAGGGCACACACAAAAGGCCAACTTTACATAGGAATGAATTATTAAGGAAAATGAGACACACAAGCTTTAAAACAAGCTCACCTAAAGGAGCGTAAATAAACTTGCACTCGGGTTTCCCGAGCATCTGATATTCAGTTCAAGCAAAGTTATTTACATGCTCCTACTTCTATTCATTGGCTCGGTTGGCTAGGTTCTCCGTGGCGGGAAAGGATTTCCTCGATCAGCGCCGGGACTTCGTCGTCGGGGACGTCGGCGGCAAGCCCATCCTGGATCTCCTTCATATCAATCACCGGGTAGTGGGACTTTGCCATGAGGAGCTCGAACTCTACCCCGGCTCGGTAGTGCTCACGCGTCAGCTCCTTAACTTGGTCCGGCGCCTGTCGAAGGCGTTCCGTAACTGCATCCGCACGGTCTGGCACCGGGTCGTCCTCCCATAGGGCGTTGCAGGTTAGTCGACCAGCCACCTGCAGGGATTCCACCATCTCAGTGATCTTCCTGATGCGTGCTTGGAACCCTGCGAAGTTGGAACAGAAGCATTACCAAAGTACCCGACAGGTCCCGGATGAGCAGATCTGAGTCGGACACTCACCAGCGGTGGAATTCGCAGCTCTCTTGTTTGTCGCTTCAACAGCCTCTAGGGCTCGCCTTATGCTGCCATCGAGGATGGCCGCCTCCTTCTCGAGCTCCTCGACGCATGCCTTTTCCTCGCCGAGTTCCTCCTCAAGTTTGGAGGCCTTCTC
The DNA here is from genome assembly GCA_019208055.1 of Stipa capillata. Lineage (NCBI taxonomy): Eukaryota > Viridiplantae > Streptophyta > Magnoliopsida > Poales > Poaceae > Stipa > Stipa capillata. The sequence continues at coordinate 49,744 of JAGXJF010000800.1, read as the reverse complement.
CTCAGCAAGGGCAAGCTGCCCCAAGCGAGCTTTCACCGCTTCAAGCTCCTCCCTGAGCTTGACGGACTCGTCTTCAGCGGCTACAGAGGACATTAGAAAATCAGCAGCAGCAAAGACATGGCAAGCTAAAGAAGCACGGGGTCGTTACCTTGAGCTCGGGCAGCTTCCTGGGAGATGCCTTTCTTCAGGGACTCTACTACAGCTTCTCGCGCGCGCACTTGCTCCTGCACCGAGTGGAGGCTCCCCTTCAAATTGTCCAAGTCAGCCTTTCGTTGGCCGAGTCGCTCGAAGGCAGGGAGACGCTCTTGGAGAAATTTGGTCTCTCCATGGATCGCCTGGTCAAGCTCTACAAAAGACAACAACAAAGATTAGCTACCCGGAAAAGACAACCAAGTGGCGGCTCAGGGGCTACACCCTCTAGGTGCACTGATCGTGCCCCCAGAGAGGAATCTAAAGAAAGGAAGGAAGCTCCCGCCCGACCAAAATAGCCGGGCGAAGACAAAAAATATATAATGACAAAGTCACATACCTGCGCCAGCGGATTGATCCTGCTGTTGACCAGGTTGGTGCTCTCCCGGATGCCCTTCAGCAGTGCCAAAAGCCTTTCTCCGAGCTCGGTGGTAGCGTCCAGGAGCTTCTCCCACTCCTCCACTTCCGGACGTTATCGACCTCCCGCAGGACGACGCTCGGTCTGGAGGGGTCCGTCTCCCGAACCCGGAGTGGCTGGAGAGCTAGCTGTAGCCCCGATAGAGGAGGCGGCGCACGCTCCACCTCTATCTCCTCTTGCGGTAGAACTAGGTTCCCTTAGTGGTCTCGTGGGGGCACTCCAGCCAGACTTGGACCCGCTGACTCCACTGCGATAGGAGTCCATGCTCTGGCACTGGACTCAGCAGTCCCAGAAGTAGGCAGTGGAGGCAGCGGATTCGGCATCGCATCCTCTGGCGGCGGAACCGGCGTAGCATCTTCCAGCGATGGAGCTGGCGGCGTACCCTCCGGCTCGGAGGAATAGGGCGACGCGGGAGCCTCTGCGGCTTTTGGAGGAGATGAGGGTCAAGCCCCAGGTGCCGACCCACTCCCGTCTTGATCAAGTTCTTGGACACCCGGCTTACTCTTCGAGAGACCCACCGGCTTCTGTGGACTGTGAAGCATCCGAGCTGTTAATACCTCCTACAATCAAAAGCGGGAAGGAGGCATTCAGTTAGCAACTTACTTGGCGGACCGGTGGAGGTGAGCGTGCTTTTTCTGCTTTGGCACACCGGACGTCGGGGCCGGCTACGCCGCGGAGTTGCTCTGCCCCCCGAAGGCAGCGTTAGCTGTCCTCTTCTCCCCCCGACTGGGGGGGACTTCATCCCGGCCACCTGAGGAACCCCTTCAGGGACGGCGGTCGGCGCCACCAAGTCAGGATGGGCGGGCGAGCCACCCTGTCCCCCCGGGGTGGCCTTAGCAGGCGGCCTCCGTCTCCTGCACATGATGAGCGGCGCGTCGTCGTCCTCCTCCTCCTCTTCATCCGAAGCTAGCGCGCTCGGCAGAGAAGTGCTCGGCACCGCCACGACGGGCGCTTTTCCATTTGACGGCCCGGCTCCAGAGGAGGATGCGCTAGCCATTCCTGCGGTGGTGGCCCACTGCTGGGGATGTCAGCATACTGGGGCTGGTTCCATATCTCCTTCTCTGGAAGGGGAGTTGGGGAACTGAACCCGAACAGATCCTGCAAGGTTGGGGAGTACGAACGCAATCCAAATGAAGATTCGGCCAAAACTCAAATCGCAAAATAGCAAAGCCGGGAGAATGGTTCCTCACCCGGCTCGGCGGGTTGGCGCGACTGAAGGGCGGCGGCCACCTAGAGATATCCAGGTCGGTTCCCTGGGCCATCAGCTTGCCGACCCGACGTCGCACTTCGTCCTCTGAGAGCTCATCGGCTGACTCCCAAGTCACGTCTTGGCCATTGATGTATTCGTACATCGGATGTACCCTTAGTTTCGCCGGTTGAACTCAGCGACGGATGAAGGTGGAGACTATGACGATTCCGGAGACGCCGGCCTTGAGCGCCTCGGAGAGCCCCCATGAGTACCATGACCCCGGGCTGCTCCCGATCCAGTGGCGCGCAGATCGGTCCAGCTCGGCCGGACCTCGGGAGGCTGACCCCCGAAGCCCGGAAGAGATGGCACCGGCTTGGAGATATAGAACCAATCCGAGTGCCATCCCTTGTTGAAGGTCTGGAAGGGAACCTTCAAGTAGAGCTTGACAGCCCCGGGCCTCAGCTAGAACCCGGCACCTCCCACCATGGTCGGACTGCTCTTGCTCGACTGCGGCTTCACGATGAACAATTGCTTCCACAGCGTGAAGTGCGGCTCGATTCCGAGGAAGCACTCACACAAGGTGATGAAGGTGGAGACGTGAAGCAGTCCGTTGGGGTTGAGGTTGTGAAGCTCCAGTCCGTAATAGTAGAGTAACCCTCGGAGGAAGGGGTGGACCGGCACCGAGAGCCCCCGGTGGAAGAAGGCGGAGTGGACCACGATCTCACCGGTGTTCGGGATGGGGAATTCCTCCTCACCGGCAGCGCGCCATTCCACCAGCTCCTTCGCCGGTAGCACGCCTGCAGTCACAGAGCGTTCAGCTGGGCCTCAGACACCGGAGACTTCACCCAAGGAGCCATTGGGTTGGTGGAGGAGTTTTCTTCTCTGAGGATGGCCCACACCAACGCGTCCTCCTCTTCTTCAACTAGATTTGTTGCCCAGACGGGAGAGTGCATCCAGTGCCGGCGAATCGGATCTAGGGTTTTTGGTTCACGACGGTGCTCTCAAGGGCATTGGAGCGTGAGAAAGGCGAAGAGGCAAGCAGGGCGCAAGAAGGCTAAGTGTGAATGCGAAGGGGGTGAAGTGATCTGCGGATTTCCCCTCCCCTGTCTCATAAAGTGGGATAGCAGAGGGGTGCGACTCTTCCGCTCCCACGACCGCGTTTTTTGGCTTCCGTTGCACGGCGTGATGGGTCGTGGAACAAATTAACCGCTCCATGACTTGGCATTACCGTTTTCAGCACGGTTTTGGCCAGGGGTTTCCAACGGTCAGCCTTCCGGGGTTAAATAGCCATTTGGAGTACACCCCACATAAAGAGCGACTGTAACATACCTTTAACGGGTCACTAGTCGGTTACCGAACAACTCGAAACCGAACGTTATGGTTTTGAAGGGTTTCGAGGATTGGCCTTCAAGGGAACGCAATCACTTGAATACACCCGAGTGAAGGGCAGTTGTGGCATGCCTTCAGTGGGCCGTTAGTTGGATACCAAGCAACTCGGAGCTACCAGTTTCTCCACCCGGATGTTCTGAGAATTTTATCCTGGAATCTCTAGGATCCAGAACTTCCAGATTCAGTGGAACGTCCAGGTATTAGGCTCTGCCACTCGGGACTGAAGCACCACAGCCTGTTTTCTGGTTCTGACGTGAATTTCGAGGGCATTCCCCCAGAGGGACTCTAGCTGGACCCGAACCACTTGGGAAACCAGAAGCCACTCGGGAATTCGGTCGGAATTCATGGTATGTCCCCCGCTGGGCTATCAGCTGGTCTCCATCCGCTGGATATGACCAGATACCACCAGAACTTACCCGTTATTAACTCACTTGCCATCATATTCCTGCCCTATGGGTGAATATCACTCGGCTTATTATCTCTACTCTATACGAGTTCGATGAGTCCCCCACAATCTTCCTACAGGCGACCAAGGGCGCGCTCAGGCGAATACCACTCGGGTAACTGGTCCAAGTGGGGAGATCAGCAGCAGCCAGATCGTGAAGGACTCGAGGGCTACTAACGATGATGTGGCACCCAGGTATCGTCGAGGAGGACAAAACCGGCTCTCTGGACATAGGGTGGGCCGAGCCGACTACTCGGAGTCTGACTTCTACACGAGGGCGCCTCATTGACTTGGAGTACAAAATAGGGATAAACACTTACTCGGCAATCCCGGATTCTGTTGTAACTAATTAGAAAACCAATCTGTAAACCGATCCGGACTCTCGTAACCCTACCCTGGTCACCTATATAAGGCCTGGTAGGGATCCATCAATCAGGAGGAGCTCTAGGCTTCATACATTTTCATAAGTTCTCATACACACATAGCCCCAGCAACCTTGAGATCTACTCTCGAAGGCTTGCGGCACTCGGGATCCAAGCAATATCATACACCAAAACACAGGACATAGGGTATTACCTCTTATTGAGGGCCTGAACCTATCTAAATTTTGTCTGCCATGTGCACCCATCTAGATCTGCTATGCATACGCTGCCCCAATTCATTATTGCCGGATTATAACACCGACAGTTTCTCTTCCATTGCCAAGCCCCTGACTGAGTTACTCAAGAAAGATAAGAAGTATCTCTAGCCCCTAAGTGTGAAGAGAGTTTTCAAAGGCTCAAAGAGAAATTAACCACCGCTCCTGTTCTAGTCCTTCCCCACATCCACAAAAATTTCGAAATCTATTGCGATGCTTCTCGTCGAGGTCTTGGGTGCGTACTCATGCAAGACGGTAAGGTAGTCGCTTATGCTTCCCGCCAACTCCGCCCTCATGAGCTCAATTATCCCACCCATGACTTGGAGTTAGCTGCCGTGATTCATGCCCTAAAAATCTGGCGGCATTATCTCATCGGTAATCGCTGCGAAATCTTTTCCGACCACAAAAGTCTGAAGTATTTGTTCACCCAGCTAGATCTGAACCTAAGGCAAAGAAGGTGGTTAGAACTCATCAAAGATTATGATATCAGCCTCAATTACACCCCTGGCAAAGCTAATGTGGTGGCCGATGCATTAAGTCGAAAGGCTTATTGCAATAATCTAATGATTCAGGAGCAACAACCACTCCTATGCCAGGAACTTCAACGACTCAATCTTGAGATGGGAGAGCAAGGTTTCCTCGCTGCCCTTGAAGTGAAACCCTCTCTTGAAGACCAAATCAAGGCTACTCAACTTACGAGTGCCGGAATCTGTAAGATTAAGGAGAAGATGAAAGCCGGAGTTGCAACTTGTTTCTCTGAGGATGAGCATGGAACCCTTTGGTTCGGCAATCGCCTTGTTGTGCCCAAGGATGAAGAGTTGAAATCCCTTATTCTCCAGGAAGCCCATGATTCCCCTCTTTCTATCCATCCCGGTAGCACCAAAATGTACCAAGACTTGTGACAGCGATTTTGGTGGACCCGGATGAAACGAGAAATTGCCAAATTTGTTGCCGAATGCGACATATGCTACCGCGTCAAGGCCGAACATCAACGGCCAGCAGGAACACTCCAACCCCTTCCCATACCCGAGTGGAAATGGGAAGAGATCGGTATGGATTTTATTGTCGATCTACCAAAAACTCAAAAGGGTCACGATGCCATCTGGGTCATCGTCGATCGTTTATCCAAAGTGGCACATTTCATCCCAATCAAGATCACTTTCAAAGTTAGCCAATTGGTTGATCTCTACATTTCCAGAATAGTCTGCCTTCATGGTGTTCCGAAGCGGATCATCTCTGATCGAGGCACTCAATTCGTCAATCTTTTTTGGCAGTCTCTCCATGAAGCTATGGGGACTCATCTCTCCTTCAGTACCGCATACCATCCACAAACTGGAGGTCAAACTAAAAGAACCAACCAAATCCTGGAAGACATGTTGCGGGCATGTATTCTATCATTCGGTGCAAATTGGGAAAAATCCCTTCCTTACGCCGAATTCTCCTACAACAATAGCTATCAAGCCAGCCTTGGTATGGCACCTTTTGAAGCTCTATATGGAAGGAGATGTAGGACTCCCCTTAATTGGTCCGAAACCAGAGAGCGCCAACTATTTGGTCTGGATTCCATAAAAGAAGCTGAAGCTCAAGTTCGGATTATCCGAGAGCGACATCGAGCTGCTCAATCTCGCCAGAAGCAATATGCTGACCCAAAGCGAAGAGAGATCACCTTTGAGGTTGGCAATATGGCATATCTTTGGGTTACCCCATTCAAGGGTACCCACCGATTCAAAGTCGCCGACAAGCTAGCTCCTCGATTTATCGGTCCCTTCAAAATTCTTGCCAAAAGAGGAGCTGTGGCTTATGAATTGGAGCTCCCTCCTTCGTTGTTTGGAGTCCATAATGTGTTCCATGTATCTCAGCTAAGGCGATGTCTTCGCCCTCCTGCCGCAGAAACTCAGTTGGATGATCTCGAGTTGAATGAAGATCTTTCCTACCGAGAGCATCCAGTTCATATTCTCGACGAAGCTGAGCGTCAAACTCGATGTCGATCCATCAAGTTCTATAAAGTCCAGTGGAGCAATCATACTGAAGATGAAGCTACGTGGGAACGCGAAGACCGGCTTCGAGCAGAATACCCCTCTCTCTTTTCCAACCGTTAGAATCTCGAGTCGACATTCTTTTATGGGGGGTAGGTTTTGTAAAGGCCCTCAAATAAAACCTTTCTTCGATCAGCAAGAGCTCACTTGATTGATAAACTAAAATTTTCATTGCATGCATATAGGTAGTTGTGCATCGGATATCAACATTTTAAACATGTTGCGTTAGGGCAGTCTCAATCTCTAGAAGAACTATTGGGATGACCTAATTCACGTAAAGATTTGGATATAAAACTTGATAGAAATTGAAAGGCTAAAGAATCCCAAAGATTTTCTCAGTCAAATTGCTTCAAGGTCAAGGTTTGAACTCAAATTCAATAATGGCTAACCAGATAAAATTTGAGGAAATTAAAAATGTCCTAGAAAATTTGGTCCAAATTTTGTTTGATTTCAAACTCCCATTTGAATAATTTTCCCTGACATTTTTTTAACTACAATGAGCAAATCGGTAAAGGAGTAAAAAAATTTCTTCCCCTCTCCCGAACTGGGCCGCCGGCCTAGTTTTCTTTTCTTCTTCCCGCACGCCCAAACGGGCCTCGGCCCACTTCTCCCCCTCCTCTCTCTCGCGTCGCGCTTGCTTCTTCCCCAAGGCACGCGGCCGAGCCGCTCGCTTTCTGCCAGGCGGGGCCTGCATGCAAAGCCTCGCCGCCGCGTAGCTGGGGCACGTGTCCGGCAGCCCCACCGGTGCCCCGCCCCCATCTCCTTTCTCCTCCCGGGCATAAAAGGAGCCCTCGGGCGCTCCGGCCCCTCCTCCTTTTTTCTCCCGCCGCTTCCCTCTTCTCATTTTCTCCACCACCGGGTGACATCGCTGCCGTCGCCTTCAGAGCACTCTCCGACGAGGAATCCGGAACGGACGCGGAGGCTTCCTCCTCCGTTCTGACGGGATGAGCACCACGCCGATCTACCCCAACCGGAGGAGCTCCCTCACGCATCGGCTGCGAGCCTCCTCCACACCGACGGATCAGCCCGCGTCGAGCTCAGTCCCGCCACCTCGACCTCGCCTAGGAGTTCACCGACACCCCGACCACTGCCGATCCTCGCAAGCCTGCCGCGCCCCTTTCGCCTTCGAGCCTTGCGCCGTCAACTTCGGGGTGAGGTCCCAATGCACCCGCCTTTCCCATTTCTCCTTTCCCCGTTATCTTTTTCTCTCCAGCGCGCCAACAAGTATGACCAGCCCGGGAGCCCCACTGGTCTAACCGCTATTTTTCCACGGTCCGAACGGCAAATGGTTTATTCCCCGAGTAAATACTAAGGATTAACGAAACTAATCACTATTTAAATATGCTAATGATTGTTAACTAATAACTAACCGTGAGTAGCCTAATGGTGCACTGCTGAATCCTGTTAAGACACATTTGAAACTTCAATTAATGAACTGATCCATCAACCGATAATTCTTTGTGCTGCAATGTTTGAAACTTTAAATCGTAAGGGCTAAGTACTTTGACACATCCCTGACATCAGGGATCAAGTTGTTAAAATAATACTGATCTCAACCGTATATTAAGTCTGATCCAATCACAGTGTATATGCTGAGCTTAACTGTTCTCAAAACATTTTCTTTTGCCTTGAACCTTGGATTAAAGGCATCTCTAATGAAATAATAATTACCCTACCGAAACGTTATAGAAGTTGCTAAACTCCCGTATGAAACCATTGCCTAATCATCGCAACTTTAGTTTAGAAATTTTTCTTTTTAAATAACCATTAACACGTGTGCAAACCAACTCGATTAGGGTAAAGTACTGATCCTAATGCCCCAAACTCAAGTAAATAAGCAACTACTGTTATTCTTGCTGAAAGCCTAGTCTAACAATTCTCATAACCACACCATTGAGAGATTAGTTAAATTCAGCAATTGGTCCTTGCTGTACACACTATTCTAATTAAAATACTGACGATTCAAAACTAAGTTAACAATCTGATTGCTTATTGATTAACTGATGTATATATGTGACAATGGACCCACTTGTCATACTCTAACCCAGTTAATTATGAGAATATTTAAATTCTTTTCCTTACTGAGAAAAATACAAAAAAGACTTTAAACATGATTTAAAACTTCAACAATTCATAAGCAGATCATCCAAGTTTCAATTTGAGTGATTCGTGCGTGTTTATTCCTCATAAAATACCTAGCTTCTACTGGGATATATATATATATATATATATATATATATATATATATATATATATATATATATCATCTTTAGTTCTGGTATGAAAAACTTCAAAATTTGCGAATGATTCTCAAATTCAGACAAAAACAACTTAACCCTAGAAAATTCATAACTAATATCCACAACTCCGAGTAAGGTAAAACCAGCTGCGTTAGTCTCGTAATTACATTCTCTACATGATAGAATGCATCTCGTACATATCATCATATCTGAAAATTTCAGCATTGCTTATTTGCTTCTTCTTGCTTTTCCGGCGTTTCGGTGTTTATTCGCTAGAGCCAAGCAACAAGAGTTTCGTCGAGGGCGATCATCAGCAGGAATATATCCCAGAACAAAGGCAAGCATGCTCGCTTGTTGAAAATATTCTGGTTATCTTTTGCTATGCATTGGTTAATTAATGACGTGTAGTTCGAATATTTCGAAATGACGTATGTGTGCGTCTGTCTACTAGCATGAGTAGGTGCCTACGTTATGATGTGCATTGATGTGCTTTTAAACCACTTAACTAATCACTTAAACCCCTGGAAAGATGCGAGAGATGGGAGAGAGTCTACATTGGGACTTGACAGGTCGTAGCCCGCATGATCCTAGAAATGGGACGCCTCCTTAAGCCAGCGAGGGTATTGTCGATGAGGATCAGGTAGGGTAATGGTCGGCCAACCATTGACCCTCGACCTTATCGAGATACTCCCGTTCGAGGTAAGGGTCGTAGCCATTACCTCGACTACAGTTGGTTCGGGGTGGGTGTGATCGGAGTCACAGATTGGTTGGAGCCAATGTCTGGATGAGGAAGACCCATTCACCTCGGAATCCCTCGAAGATTAGTAGATCTTAGAGGGAAAACATGATTGATTGTGATATGTGGTTGTGATTGGAGTAACAAATTGGTTGGAGCCAATACCTTGAACACTGGATAGAGTAAGTGAGTAGTAGCTCAGCTCTAGCATTAACCTTCATGAATTGTTACTTGCTAGTAACAATGTTGGATGCGTTCGGTGATGCTATTCTTGCAAATTCAGATCTGATCATGATGGTTCATCAGATAATATTTCAAGTTGTTAGCTTGATTGAATGGTTTATACTTTGCAATTCGTGACCTAGATGCTAGAGATGTGTCGTCTTTAGTTTATTCTGCTTCTTTGAATTGCATTGTTATTGTCGTCATTTAATTACCATGCCGTGCTTAAGATTTACTTGGAATGAGCATATTAGCATCTTGCGAGTACGGAAGTACTCACTCGGGAATTCAACTCCTGCAGATGATCCTAGCATCGACAACTTTTACAATGCTGAAAATGTGGTGCCCGATGTTTAGTTCTGCAAGTTTCTCCACCTCGGTCTTTTGGGTGGGTTGTATAGCCTTTGGGAGATGACTTAGTTAGTCATTCTCCATGTTTAATACCGTGTTCCGCTGCTGTTTCTAACCTTGTTGCGTGCTGAAAACGACTTCTATGTCGTGGATAGTAGTAGAAAAACTTGTCCTTTGTATGGATGATGTTATTATATTTGAATCCTGCTCTCGTAGAGTTTTGTGATGATATTCAAAGTTGTTTCGGTGGCTGCCCATACACACTGCGTGAATGGAATGAAGTGTATGGGTTGCCATGAAGGTGTATTGTGGTTCTAGTTTTCACTCGGTAGTACAGGAACTCGGTTGAGTAAGCCGCTAGCTGAGATACGATGTCGGGTAGGAAGGGTGTGGGTGGATCATACCGGGCCTTCGGTTGACCCACTGGTCTTAAGTGCTAGGGTAGAGTGTGTGTATGATCGCTGGGCTCTTCCGATCTTGTCATACTTGGTCGATTCGAGAATGACCTTACCCCTTCACATGACTTCGTGAATTGTATGTGACTTTCGGAAGTTTAATTGCTTCTAGCCAGCTTGACCAACGGTGAAGGCATACGGCTCAGGTGATCATATGATGCATTGGTCAGGTGTCGGATCACGCTATTTCGGTGTGCACGGCGCAGATACCATGTCACGGAATGGGTGATTGCTCGGTCTTTGGCGATAACACGTTCCTTAAGTCATATGTAATTCCGGGGCCCTGACAGATTCCACCATGGTTTTAGCAGATAGATGCATTCATCCAACCTTAGCTCGAAAACCCTAAAAATCTCGACCTAGACTTAACTTAGAAGGAGATTTTGAACCTTCAGCTATTCAAAGCTTGTGTTAACAATTTTAATAGGTTCAAAATCTTTCAAGGAGGATCTCTATAAATGTCCATTCTTTGTTGATCTATTTTGATTGTTCAAAAGCTATTCCTTAATAAGGCAATAATTTGGTGGAAAGATTGGAAATGGACAACCTCCCTGCACTTAACGATAATGAAAAACTTAAATTTGATTTTGAAACATATTCCTGAACTCCTATAGAAGTTCTCAAAATTCTACAATTATAATTCTTGAACCTGTACTTGAAACCTAATCCTAACCGTATTTGTATTTGAATTCAGATCACTCCAAAAATATTTATGCTTGGCCCAAGGAAATGTACATGGGCATTACGCTATCTAAAGAGCACACTTAAGTCATAGTAACGCCCTACCAATTTTTGCATACTGTTACAATAATGATTGGACCTATGTTTGTTAAAACTCGAATCTAGCCGAGATAAAACAAAAAGCTTTACATCATCTTTACTAATATAGACGGAACCGACCTTCCCTTCCCTCACCCGAGAATTGCATTTTCGCTTCATCAAGGTTGACCCTTGACGCGCCACAGCCACAGAAAGAAATAAAACGATAAATAAAAAAATCTCCCTCTTCCCTGCCGATGGACCTCGGCCCATCGCTTTCTCTCCGTCTGCATCACGTGCCCGCACTTGATGCCGCCCTTGTCTTCTCCACCGCCACGTCCTCGGACACGCGCCGCTGCCATCGGGTCTTCTCGCTCTCTCCCTTCCGTTCTCACCGAGGCAATCCCCCCCCCCAATTCCCTTTTCTCTATCCACTGAGTAGCCCAGCTCCCCATCTTCTCCTTACTCAGCTCACCATCCCTAAGGTAGCCCCGTCCACCCCTTCTAGCACCCACGGCCCCTACAGTCTTCGCCGCCCCCGCACTGGCCCTTCGTGCCGTCGCCATCAGCTCCCGCATCCTCCACACCATCTCCATCCCCGAGGAGCACCGATCGCCTCACCGTCTCCACCAACGCTGCTGGCCGCTTCTCCCACAACCATCGGAGCACTCCTCCAAGGACGAAGGCCAACCACCGTTGTCCCCATCCGACTGCAGTTCCCTGAGCCCAAGCCGCTGACGACTGCAGCTTCATCCTGCCACCACCGCCGGAGTCGTCCGCAAGCCTAGCGCACCAAGCTTTGATTCCGTTCCTCAACGACCGTTCCGTCGCCACCTCAAAACCTCCTCGACATCAGCCCTGCCGCCGTCGCCATCAGGGTGAGGTTTGTCCCCAGCGCCTCCTCCCCTCCCCTTTTCTTCCCACTGCTCTCCCATGCTCGCCACCGACGGGACCTTCGCTGCTGAGGTGCAGTGAGGTCGCTGGTCAGACCGGACCTCTGGTCGGTCTGACTGGATTACCCGCGCGTTCAGACGCTAATTAGGGTATTAATCAGTAGATGTTAAACTAAATTGTAGCTGATTGCTTTTTCAGACGCTCTTAATAGCCAGCAGATAAGGTTAAGCAATTCGGTTAGCTGATGCTTGGGTCATCAAAGTGCTAATATTGCACTATTGAGTTAATAACGGTAGTTGATGTGTTAATATTTGCAGTCCTAAGTTAATCACCATACATTTTTATTCAGACGTCAGCAATGAACTAATGATCAGTTTTGATAAGTAGAAGCGTATGCTGTTCAAACCCATTTGATGTGCTCAATCAATTCCGTCAGTTGATGTCAAGACACCTTGATTCCTCAGGAATTTACTCCATAATTTGAAGCTAGAAATTAATTTCTCATTCAGTCTCCATCAACGTGATAATCACCAGCAGTTCATACTTCAGAACCTGTTACTTTTGATAAGGTGTCTGAACCGGTTAATAATTGAGGTTACGTGAGTAGCATTAGTCAAAAGGATCACACTTAGTACAACCTTAAGTTACACCCTGTTCAAAACTCGGCTGATCACTCTGAATTAACTAATGGTCTACTAATGATTGATTTTGGATAACAGTGATCAGTACCATTAAGGCTAGTTCCTAATTAGGGTCAATTAACTCAATTCAATTCCAACGCAGTTAATCTGCTAAGGATTCAATGAGCAGTAGCTGAGCTTATTTAACGACCACCTAATGTCAAACTTAGTCCTACCCTGTTTATTACCACGTGAAGTTGAGCACTAATACCATACTGAAAACACTAGTAATGGGATGGTATGTTCAATGAACTACAGATTTTTCTAATGAAATTGTACCCACAATCACCAGTACTTGATGACCCCAATATTTAACCTAAATGAAGTAATGCAGAATTTTGATGCACTGTTTTGATTACCACTTAATAAACAGAACTTGATATCATTATTGAATGGCGTGGTTGGATAAGTCCTGATGACCAGAACTTAGTACAAAGCTTGTTTTGTTTCTTATGCCCGGTGCATATACACTAAAACTCAGTTAGTACAGGCATTGCATTGTTAATAGTTAGTAGAAATTATAGTAGTAAAGAAAATAACAATGAGAAAAAGGAAAATATAATCAGATTGAGGACCCACATGTCATATTTATTAAGTAGATTTTATCTGTGAATAAAGATATTTAAATTATTTTCTCTTTACTAAGAAGACGACAGGAAATGCTAAAATTTGATTAAACTTGAGAATTCGTAGAAGGTTAATACGACATCCGAATGAGATGGTTCTTTCCCCTAAATTCATCTTCTTACTTATAGAATTTTATGATGTTACTGTTATTTATAATATTATAGTTACAAATTTTGAAAATACCCAAATTGCCCTTTTATGCTTAATGTTGAAGTATGCGTACTAGAGAATCTGGCTTAGCATTTAAAATTAAAATGCTTGGTATCATAATTTTCCTAAAGGACTAGTATATAATCATATCATCATGCTCTCATATGCTTCAGCTATGAATCATCTTGAAAGTTAAACCATCCTCAAGTTTAAACGTCAAATCTTAAAATCACTATAACTTGAGATGTAGAATTCCAAATCAACCGATTCCAATTGCACCAGCCCCTTAATTACATTTACTACATATTGAGATGCATTTCATACACAAATTCATATCTTTTCTTGCTGATATTGATTGAAACTTCCTTTCGATCATTTTCTTGCTTTTCGGTGTTCTTATCGATAGAACCGGGCAACGAGGAGTATCACAAAGGTGAACCTCAATACAACCAAGGTTTCAACCGGTAAGGCAAGCTCTGCAAAAGCTTGCTAAGATTCCTAACTTCTTAAGTGGTGGTTCTGAATGAGTGATGTATTGGGTGCTTGTTATTTTCTGCTCATACCTGTGATGTTGGTTTTACTAGTATGAGTAGAGTGTTATGGCTTAGGCCTTGTGGTCGAGTGGAACCTGGAAGGTTGGGATGGGGTGTCACGGATGAGTCGAGGGTCGAGGTAATATGCACCCCAATCATCTCTAGTCGGTTCTTGCAGGGTCGAAGACGAGGTGGCATATGTACCCTAGTCGTATCCCCAGTCAATTCCGGGCGTGACACTACCTGTGGTCATGGTAGTCGAGGGTTGATGTAATATGCACCCCAGTTGTCTCTAGTCGATGCCTGAGGGATCGAAGATGAGGTGGTATATGTACCCTAGTCGTATCCCCAGTCGATTCCTGTTCTCGGTTATGTCTGGATTCGTAGGTCGAATCAGATTTCAGTTCTGTCAATTGGCTATGTCTTGGTGGACTAGCTAGAGATTGACTTTATGTTTTGTTGACTTGTGATGATTATTATGGATAGTACATGGATGATTCACTTAATATTGCTTATTTGAGATGATTGGTTTATCATGCTCATGAATTGTTATTACGTTATTCATTCATGTTTATGCCATGTTTAATTTGGTAATGATGCTATGTTTACTTGTATGTTAAAGCTTATTCTTTGCCATGCTTAAGTGAGTTGGGATGAGCCTACAAAGCATCTTGCCAGTACGAAAGTACTGAAGGAATTCAATTCCTAATTGTTGCAGGTGAACCTTTGATAGAAGCTTATGTTGATGCTACAGTTGCTGATTTCGATGCTTAGCTTGCTTAGGTTTGCACCTTAGGTCAACAAAGGGTTATGGGTACACTTTTGGAGATGGTTGTGGTAGCCATCTTGGGTATTGTAATATGTTTCCGTTGCCGCCCTTGTTGTTATTTTGATGTTTATCGACCTTCGGGTCAAGTTGTATGTAAGATAAATACTGCCCCTAGTACGGGATGTGTTATACGTATCTGGTATTTCCTCTCTTTAGTGTTTTGTTATGATATACAAGTTGTTCATTGGGCTGCTCATACACCGTGCGTGTATGGTTTTGAAGTGTATGAGCTAGCCGTGAAGGGTTACAGTCGTTCTTTCTTTCACTAAGTGTGACAGGTTATGGTTGAGTGACCTGCTGGCTGAGATGCAATGCCGGTCAGGCAGGGTGTGGGTGATGGTACCGGGCCTTCGGGTGACCCACTGACCTTCGGGTCAGGTTAGGGTGAGGGTATCATTGCCGGGCTCCTCCAATCTTGTTTTGCTTAATGGATTTGAGAGTGACTTTAATTCTTCACAGGACTTTGGAATTGTATGTGGTGTATGGAACGTTGTTCGCTTCTGGCCGGGTTGAACAACGGTGAAGGCATACTGCTCTAGTGATCATATGATGCGTTGGTCAGGTGTCGGGCTGTCCACTTCGGGTGTTCACGGTGCATGTAACGTGCCACCGGTTGGATAGCTGCTCGGTCTTTGGCGACAAGTGTTTCCCTAAGTCATATATAATTCCGGGACCCTGACAGCACGCCACTGCACGAGGCAGCCTGGGGTCGGCATGCTGGCCAGGCGCCAGCCCAAGCGGGACGGCCGGCCTGGTGTGACCCAAGCGCTCAGGCGGGGTAGCTAGCCTAGCGCGGCCCAGGCGCGCCGGCCCAGCCGTGTGGCCAGGCGGCCCATGGCACGGCGGCGGCCCAGGATGAGGCCAGGCGGTCGAGCCGGCCTAGGCGCGTGCGCCGGCCTGCCTAGGCGGGCGCCGCGGCCCAAGCGAGGCACGCGCGTGGCCCAGGCGGCGGCAAGCCGGCCCAGCCGGGGGCAGGTGGCCCAGGGGTGTAGCGGCGGGGCGGCCCGGGGGTGGAGGCGGCCCAGGAGGCGCAGCTCGGGGCGGGCCCAGGGGGCGGCAGAGGCCTGGGGAGGCTCGGGAAGGCCCGAGAGAGCTCGGTGGGGCGCGGGGAGGCCTAGGAGGAGCCTAGGACGTGTGGGAGGCAGCTCAGGAGGTGTTTGGAAGGCCCAGAACGCATTTTTTGATGTTTTCTCGGCCTAATTTCGTGTAGAATCCGAATTCTGCTCAAATTTGGATTGGATTCTGAAATTTGGAGGGAGAGGGACTCGGAGTAGGAGTCTGACTTGGATTTGATGGTCTAAGGACTACTATATAAGCAGGGGTTGGGGGGAGGCTTCAAGGCACGAGATCTCAGGAGTTGAATCCTACAGGCAACCTGGAGAGTATAAGTTCTAAAGAGGAGAAGAGTTCGGGTTTAGAAGAGGAGTGCTTGAAGGAAGAGATCGGTGCGACATCGATCGAGGAAGGAGCGGGCGATCAGGTCGGATTCATGGATCTGTTCGGGAGAGGCGACATGTCGTCGTCAACAAGGTTCAAGGTGGCAAAGTTTGACGGCTCCAACAATTTTGTCTTGTGGCAAACAAGGGTCAAAGATTTGTTGGCGCAACAAGGTTGCTCAAAAGTCTTGCAGGATGTCAATCCAAACAAGATGGAGGATGATAACGTGGGAGAAGCTATAAGTCAGGGCAGCTGGGATCATACGGCTGAGTCTGTTGGATACGGTGATATATCACGTGATGAATGAGATTTCGCCAAAGCGAATATGAGAAAAGCTGGAGGCTCAATATATGTCTAAGTCTCTGACCAACAAGTTGTATCTGAACGTCTTCAATCAAGTGGTGTTGAATCTAGCACGACTAGAGATAAAGCTTGATGATGAAGACAAAGCTATGATTCTTCTGTGTTCTCTACCACCGTCCTATGAGCATTTGGTCACTACTCTTACGTACGGCAAGGAAACATCAAGATTGTAGAGATTACTGCAACGTTACTGGCTCAAGATTTGAGAAGGAAAAACAATGCAGTAGAGTCTCATGCTCATGCTGAGGGTTTGTTGTTCAAAGGTAATCAAGGCGGGAAAGGACATGAGGCAGGTAGGCCATCCAAGAACAAGAAACAGAAGGGGCTGTAGTGCTACAAGTGCAAGAAGTGGGGACATATGAAGAAAGATTGTCTAGAGTACAAGACCAAAGCAAACGCCAATGTGGTTGTGAGAGGTGATGACAGTGGAGAAGATGCTTATGAGGTTCTCATGCTTTCAGGTAATCAGTCTACAGCAGCGTGGATATTGAAATCAGCAAGTTCCTTTCATGTGACACTAAACAGGGAGTGGTTCAGCACATACAAGTCTGGTGATTTTGGGAGAGTCTACCAAGGTGATGACACGGAACATAGTGTTGTCGGAATTGGTGACATGAAGGAGTGATGGTGGAGAGCAACTACTCAGGGGTGTGAGACATGTGCCAAGGTACAAGAGGAATATGATTTCGCTAGGGTCCCTACATGATGATGGTTTTGTCTACGAAGTTGACAAGGACAAGAAAACCATAAGGATCAATAAGGATAAGAAGACTGTGATGAAGGGAAGGAGGAATACAAAGAATCTTTATAAGCTGCAAGGATACGTTATTGCAGGTGGAGTCACCAAAGAACTAGGCATGGCGACATTTGTAGTGGAGGACAATGTGTCTGAGGCCAAGTCAGACATGTCAGGTGGCTCCGGTCAGTGAGCCACAAAGGAGGAAACCCAAGTCCTAGGGAGCACGGAGATTCGCACAAAGACGGTTTTAAGGTGGCGTAGGAGATATTCGCCAAGGTGTAGTTTGTTGAGTTTGTGTCGAATATGTGTTCAGGGTAGGTTACGAAGTAGAACTTGGAGTTGTAATAAGGATAGGATGGAGTTGGTGTCAGACTCCGGTAACCCGGACCTACTATAAATAGAGGTACCCTGTGTAACCACGGCAATGTAACTTGAAAGACAGTTAATAGATGGGGAGGAGTGCCCGCAGTCAAATCTCGTGGATGTAGGCCTCATGGCCGAACCACGTTAAAAATGTTGTGTCTCTCATTGCCAAATTCTTCGATGTCCTCGGAATACGTCTACGCTTTTGCATGTGGCCTCGTGATTTCGCAACAGACGAGTTAGTGCAAGGCCATCTCGGTGATGGTGCTACACTAGCCAAGAAGGTGGTACGTATGTACAATGGCTGAAACACGTAGACCGTGCCGAAGATGGTGGAGTCAATCGGTGAAGTCCACGATTCTCTGCCGCTACTCGAAATGCAAGAACCTCCATCATACCTCTGAGGCAGGCATTGGGACTCTCGGGTTCCACCGCTAGTTGCGCTCCGAGACATACATATACACGCCTTGGATGAGCTCGCGACGATGGATATGATCGCCTGTTGTGCAGGACGTTCATGGCCGGAGCAAAGCATCAAATCGCATATGTAATCAACAATTTTTACGAATGTAGGATGAAAATATGTCCTCATTAACCATGCCAAAATCTTAGAACTGAGTAGTTGCTCACGTGATTAGTGTAGATGGTTATACAATATTCTCCATTAGGAATCAAACCACATGTTTAGTGTCGTGTATGAGCCTCATCAAGATAAATTATTTTTCTAGTAGTAGGTGATGTACCGGTTGATAGTGAGATGTAGCGGTGACTTTTTCAATCTTCAAACTCTACGATTCCAATCTTCTGTAGAAAAAGTGTGACTTTTTCAATCTTCAAGCTCCACGATTCCAATCTTCTGTAGAAAAAGTGTGTACGTCTACATGTTATACTCGTTGCTTCTACTTTTTAGAGAAAAATTGTGACATTTTCTAGACCTATTTTCTTTCAACATACTGTATGACGTAGAAACCTGAATTTGGTGCTAACCAATACAAAATATTTCAGAAAAACATAATTACTAGTGCATATTTGTCTGAAAATTTCTTAAGTATCGTTTAGCTATCTTAGATTTTACATTTGCTTCGAGATTAGATATAAGGACCGTAGGGGATCTAAGTGTGATGGAAATTAACTAGAACATAAAAAATTTCAGGTCTCTATGCAATAGAAGCTCTCAACCTAATTAACACCGTCACAAGGTTACAAGGTCACGTCCCTATCCTTACTAGTGTGATACATAAGTAAGGGTGGAAACGGATCGAATACGGATCGGATAGTGCCCTTCCCACTTTCGTTTCCATATTTTCAATGTGAATACGGATATAAATACGGATGTTTTCAAATACAAATACGGATCGGATGTTACTCGAATACGAATACGAATCGGATATATACTCAATTCGGTCGGATACGAATATCCTACAGCTTTAATGATAGACTATGGTAAACCACATAACTAGATAAGTACATGAACATGATGATGAGTTAATGACATATATAAATCGATGACGTACGATAGTAATATATTCTACATGGATAAGTGATGATAAAAATATGTCTCACATAGAGAAATAAAGTTTTGCTATGCCTATTGAGCTTAATGGGCTATATAATTGGGCTAAGGAGTTAGAGACTTAGAGAGATTTGTTGAAATGGACTAATATAACTTTATTCAGATACGGATATATCCGTATTAGTATTCGAATTTGTTTTATAATCCAGTACCATATCCGCATCTGTATCCAGGAAATAAATCCGGATAATATCCGTATCCACATCCGTTTTTAATTCGGATACGGATATTGCTTGTCGTTTTAGTATTTTCTCGAATACGAATATCAGATAATATGGATTATCCGCTGCCAGTTTCCACCCTTATACATAAGCGGGTCATGCCACGCTAACCACTTTACAAGCTCTCCTGATCATCAATATGCAATTCACTAGTCGTTGAACCCAATAACACCGCACGAATCTAAAGGCGACGGTACAATTTGCGCTTTAATGAAATCATACATTTCCTTCCTGAAAAAAGGAAAACGCCAAGGCCCTATTTGGATAGCTAGTATTCAGCCCAATCCGGATGTAAAATATAGCCCACACAAAAAATTCGGCCCGGCTAGAAAATCTCTATTTGGATATCCGGTTTTGGGCCGGCTCAATCCGTCGTTTTGTTTATTCCACCGATAAAACAAAACACCCCTCCACCCCACTTTTTTCTAATCCGAGCCCGACACCTCTGCCCGCTCCGGCGCCGCCCCTCCCTCCTCTCCCCGCTCCGGCGCCGCCCCTCCCCGCTCCGCCTCTTCCCCATCCGATGTTGCCTCTCCCCGCTTCGCCCCGCCTCTGCCCGCTCCGACGCCGCCCCTCCCGACTCTCCTCGCTCTGATGTCGGCCGCCGCGTCAGTACTTCTCGGCTTCCCCGCTGCCACACCCTTCCCGTCCGCATCGTCATCGCCGTTGCCGATGTCGACCCAAGCACGACCATCTCCTCGGGAGGCGACGCCGCAAGAGGCTCTCCCCACTCCGCGCCGCCTCTCCTCGTGTTGCCGGGGACCTTGGACCCCAGCATCGGCAAGAGGCCCTTGAAGGGGCCACGCAAGCCGCCCTTCGACCGGAGCAAATCGGAGGCCCTTGACTTCATCTGCAGCTGCGCGCTCCGCCCAGACCCGGATGCCAGCGACGAGCTCCGCCTCGGCCAGCTCTGCGAGGTCAGCGACCGAGCACTGAGCGCCTCGACCTCCTCGACGACGCGGCTCCCGCCGTTGCCCTACTCTTGATCCGCCCAGCCGTCCCCATCCCCGCCTGCGCCACTCTGTTGTGAGGTGAGGAGTCGCGGGAGGGATGCGCGGGGGATGCGGGCGAGGCAGTCCAGGAGGACTGGAGGAGGTCATTGGTGTTTTTTTTTAGATGTCAAAGCTTTTTTAGATAATACCCAAACAGAAAATAAAATTACAATTGTATTTAAAGGTTTTTATTGTGACAAGTAAATTACCCTTGTAAACTGTTTACAAGTGGAATTTTTTACAAGGTTGCCAAACGGGGCCCAAAGGGTAATCGTTCTTTTGAGCGTAATGTCAAAGCGGACATGAAAAGATGGAACGCGCTTCTAACCTCATACCATTTGCTCAATGCCAAGGGATCACTTCGCCGTTCATTGTGCCATGCCACATAGCGGATCCCCACGCTGTTTGAGACCGCGTGAACCGATCCATCGCTCGCTCTCGTCTTCGTTCGTGGGCTTTTTTTAATATTATTTTTATCTAGAAATTTCAAAAATATTATCACAATCAAAAAAATTGCAAAAATGACCTCAATCACCACGACACATGGCGATTAGGGGGAAATCGCCACCACCGATGGCGATAGGGCCCAATTGCCATAGTCACCGACAGTTTTGAAAGCTATTGCCACGTGGTGTGGTGATAAGCAGCAATCGCCACCAGCCGTGGCGATAGGCAATTAATCCGGGCCGGATCCCCCGCCAACTCGATAACTGTCAGGACACGTGGCGTAATCGCCACAAGCCGTGGCGATACACGACGTAATCACCACGAGCCGTGGCGATAGCCCCCTGGCTATATAAACCGCACAGCGGCCGGTGCTGGTTGAGGAGAGAAGAGAGGAGTGTTTTGGAGGGGTGAAGAGAAGAGAGGAGGAGGGTTTCGGGTAGGGAGGAAGAGAAAGAGAGAGGAGGGAGAAAAGAGGAGGAAGAGAAAGGGAGAGGAGGAGGGAAAAAAGAGGAGGTAGAGAGGTGTTTCTACAGTGATCTGCAAGTATTTTTTAAAAATCTTTCTCTGTTTATTATAGCTAGTTTTAGTTTTAGAAGTAGATCAAATGGTAGGTTTAGTAGCAGATATAGAATAAGTTGTAAATTTATGATAAATTTAGTAGTTCTATTTAGATCTAGTAATATGTAGAAGTAGAGTAGTATTTAAAATAGAAATGTATGGCAAAATTCATAGGTTTTCAAATAGGGTAGCTATATAATCAGTTCTGAACAAATGATACATTAGATAGATGAGATTAAAATATTATTTTGTGCAAATCAACATCGATTTAGAGTTAGAATATTTAATCTTTCATTTTGTTCAATAATTGTGTATCATATTTGTGTACAGATAGCAATATATAGAATTTTAGATGCACTATATTTAAAAATGAAGCACAATATTAATTTATGCATGGGAGGATGTTAGACTACATAGTCTAAAAGATGATGTTTTGGATGATAGGAATGTCAGAACTAGTCGAATTTGTAGTTTACTATGGTATTGGTACCATTCGTACAGATGAATCTGGTTCTGTTGATCTTAGTAGCTTCCACAAACGACATGAAGTATGCAAGATGCATACAAATACCCTATCAATGCCAATGCATTAAAGAATGGTTCACACGGGCCTTTGGTCTTGATCCGGAGGTCGCAAGTGTAACCTTGCAGGCATATTTTAGCAAGTCTTGCGAGCATGTCCGGTGGGATTTGTTCCCGCTAAATCTGAAAAAAGATTGGCGGGCTTGGTTGAGAACAAGTAAGGCACACAAGGGTTCTCATTATCTATTGGTCCAGGCAGTAGCTACAGAGGTGTCTTCTAAAGAAGGCGGAGGCAAAGAAAATGGAGTTGGACAGAACAGCCCAGCGGTAGAGGAAGTTGTTGGCGAAGAAGGCGATGGACCTTCTGCTGGATCTTCCGCGACAAGAGCTATGAATACCTCAGCGATTCGGTGGATGAGGGGGAGATATGTCAGGAACTAGTGTAGATCATGGAGCATGATGATGCTATTGCTAGAGAGGAACAGATGAATGTCGAAGATGATAGCAGCGAAGAGGACAAAGCTGAGAATGGATAAGGAGGAGATGATCCGATTTCTAGTATCTGGAACATAGACATGTCCACTATAATGAATGTTGAGGGCGCAAGTGATGATAGGTATCCGTACAAACCGAACGAGATTGTCCCAAGCGCATTCTATGGCACGCAGAAAGAGGTGAAAGAGACGGTGAAGTTTTGGGCGATGTCGACACAGAGGACATTTGGAGTGCAGAAAAGTTGCAGGGATCAGTACTCAGTGAAGTGTAAGTCTGCTGGGTGTGAGGGCTACGTGCATGCATCCCTGAGGAAGTATGAAGTGCAGTGGGTCATACGAAGGGTCGTGCCGCACACATGTGTAATAAACGGTGTTCCTGACACCCATCGGAATATCAGTGCTGAACTTGTAGTTGGGTTGATATATCACGAGATAGTGAAGAATGTCTGCATTCCAGCATAGTTCATACAGACATCTATAGAAAGCAAATACCAGTATAGCATAAGTTATGCCATGGCATGGAGGGCTAAGCAGCTCGCACTGGAGCGGCGGTTTGGGACATTCATCGATTCATATCACAATTTGCCATAACTGCTGGACACACTGAGCCAGAGGAACAATGGGACATATGTTAGCCGTCTCTATTGCCCTCTACGGACATGCCTGGAAAAATGATGTTGAATGGTGCTTTCTGGTGCTTTGGCCCATGCGCAGAATCTTTCAGACATTGTCGGCCGGTTATTTGTATTGATGGGACTATTGATGACAGGCCAGATGAAGGGGACACTGTTTACCGCAATTGGGGCAGACGGAAATGATCAGTTAGTGCCACTGGCAATGGCCTTCGCTGACTGCGAGAGCTACGATAACTGGTTGTGGTTTCCTTGTGTGTCTGAAGAAAGGTGTTGTGAAGGATCGACCAAATGTGTGTGTTATTCATGACCGGCATGCCGGGCTGCTGCTAGCAATTCGCCATCTGCAGCAAGGAAGAGCGAAGACTAAGGGAGGGAGAAGATTTGTCAGAAGATTCCAGTTGGTACGACATACGAAGTAGGTGGTGCACGCGCCACCTAGCGGCCAATTTCTATCGCCAATTCAAGAACAAGCAGTTGATGAACCTCTTCAAAATGTTATGCAAATAGAACCAGTCTAGGAAGTTTGACGCGTACTGGAGCAAACTCGACAAGTTCACGAAGAAGGAGGTTAGACAACGTAACCCTGGGGAGGTAACACACAGGCTTGTGACCTTCTAGGAGTTGACGATCAAACACTAGGAGGAAGGCTTCAAATAGGGTGAAGTGCTTCTCGGATTGGATAAGTAAGGAACCACTTGAGCAGTGGTCCCTCCTCCATGACACAGACAGCGCTAGATATGGGATCATGACTAGCAATCTTGCTGAGGTTTACAATTTTGTTCTCAGGGGGGTACGCGGTTTACACCCTGGTGGCCATCGTGGAGGGTTCGCTGCACGGCACAATGAGGTACTTTCAGGAGAGGCGTGCAAAGGCTGTACTGCATATGAAAAAATTCGGTGGAACACCTTACTGTGCTAAGACTATGTTGTTTATTGAGGAGAAGGCCAAGAAGGGGCAAACGCACAAGGCCAGACGCACTGGAAATGTGCAACGTAGGTTCGAGGTATGTTTGAAGCAGAAGAGTGGATTTGGGGTTTGCACACAGGAGATTACTCAGGAGGTTACTTTCCATGTGGAACCGAATATCTCTGCTACGTGTACGTGCAACAAGCCCATGCTTCTTCACAAGCCTTGCTCTCACGTCCTTGCTGCGGCTGCCAAGACAAAGATGGACACGAGGCCGTTTGTGTCGTACTACTTCACAAAGGAGGCTGTCCGTGATACCTGGACAGGCGAGCTGTATGGTTTCCGTGTGGTGGATAATTTCACGCAGTACCTTTAGGCGAACGGTTCTATGTCCCCGATTTCAGCCTCCTCTGAGCTTCCGTGGGACGACGCCGGACTCGCCGTATTCATAACACGATGGACGAGGCGGAGGCTGGTGGGCCAACCAAACAATGCAGCTATTGCAAGAAATTTGGCCACCGGGTGAAGACATGTCCGAAGATGAAAGAAGACCAGAAAAGAAGGGAGGAGGAGGCGGCTAGTGCTGCCTCTGGGTCAGGCCATCAGTAGTCTATGTCACACTCTTTGTATTATGTAATTTGCTAGTGCGTCTGAACGTCGTGTCGTATTTACTTCACGTAGTTTATGTATTTCATCTATCCGTGTTTATGAACTTCGTGTACTTCATGTATTTCATGTTTCGTGTTATGTACTTCGTGGACTCTTGACTTCACGTATTTCATGTATTCGTGTTATATTTACTTCGTGCACTTCATATACCTCCATGTTTTTTTGTATCACATGAATAGGTATGGCTGGCTTCGAGCTTATAGATGAGCGAGAGGACCGAGAGCACCGGTCTAGGCAGCTGGCTTCAGGAGACCGTGATCTCGGAGTGTTTCGTACTCGTACACCTGATCACGCGTGGAGGATTCACGAGTCGTGGATCGAGAGGTACATTAGTTTGATTGTATCTATATTATCGTGTTTCAGTACTAATTAGACTTATTTTCTGTTCTGACAGGCTGGCGTGGTCCGTTTACTACCACTCGCACGGATGGTCGAGGCGGTGGGCGACGAGGACATCGGAGACCCGGATGCTGGAGTGGGTCGTTCCAGGAGGTTTCCTTTCGATGCCTCGTTGCTCACCGCACTTGTAGACAGGTGGAGGCCGGAGACCCACACCTTCCACTTTGCTGGGGGGAGATGACGGTCACGCTGCAGGACACGGCCTGCCTACTTGGCCTACCTGTGGCGGGAGCGGCGGTAGGTCCGCTCCAGGCTCCTGCCGGTTGGCGTGACTCACTTGCGGAGAGGTTTGCCCCAGCTCTACCGCCTGGGCCACCTCAGGTTGAGGTGGCAAGGGCGGCCCAGAAGCACGGTCCCAGGTTGATGTGGCTTCGTCAGTTTGAGGTACGTATGTCATTTAATGATGTTCGACATATTCGTGGAGGACTCAACCTATTTCTGTTGTCTGACATATTCGTGCAGCTGGACAGCCTGGAGCAGAGATTTCAGGGAGATCTCGACGTGTACCAGCTGAACGGGGACTCGAGGCGTACGTGCTCTGGCTGCTTGGGTACGTGATGTTCACGAGTGCGTACGGAGATAGCGTGGACGCTCGCTACATCGAGCTCGCACGGCAGATCGCAGATGCTGAGTCAAAGGATCAGCTACCTCCGACAAGCTGGGGGTCTGCAGTGCTTGCGGGGCTTGTACCGAGCGCTCTGCTCCGCATGCAAGAGGAAGGGCGCCAATGCCAATCTCACAGGGTGTCCGCTTCTTCTTCAGCTGTGGTCATTCGAGCGCTTCCCGGTCGGACGACCATGGGTCGACGACTCAGGTTACGGCCCAGAGTTCTACCATGGAGCAGGGCCGCAGTTGCCGCAGGACGGACCAACTTTCGGGTCCATGTGGACAAGAAGAACAGTGAGTTACTTTGTCTCTTCCTCAGCTTGTATTTGCCTATAATATTTGTATCTCAGTTCGTAAGTTGATTGACTATTACACCTTCGTACGTACTTCTTGCAGCCTCAGTGGGCGAGGGCACAGGTACGAGGCTGTTACCTCTCTTTCACGGAGCAGTTCCAGCACCTCCCTGCGCAGAGTGTCATATGGGAGCCGTACTCCCATGATGCGTTGGCGCGACGTGCACCGCACCGAGGGGATGTCTTCACTGTGCCGGCGGGACGAGAGCTACTGGAGGACCACTTCGAAGATTGTCTTTGACATCTTCGTGGAGGACCACTCACCACACCGTGTGATGAGGCAGTTTGGCTTGTACCAGGAGTACCCGCCTCCACACGTACCACTCGTCGAGCCAAACGCACACACGTAAGTCAAGTTTCAGAAACTCCTATAGACTTAGAATGTCTATTGCTTTTACGAGATACAAATTCATTACGTAAACAGGTGGAGTCGCAAGGGAGGGGGTACTAGGGAGACACAGTGGGCATCACGGATGGCCCCTTTCGTTGCCCAGTGGGACACTGCTCTGAACAACGTCCTACCCGAGGAGCGGCCGTTTTCGCTATGCGGAGTTCGACGCCTACTTGCAGTGGTATTTGCCACGTAGCGCGCGTCCACCTTATTCGTGGAAGCGAAGGCTCCTGACGAGGCGGCGGCACAGACGACAGACATGTACCCGATCCTCGCGGCTGAAACTCTAGATTTGGCGGTTAGTGGATTTCGTGCTTCGCTTCTTCCGTGTTTATTTGTTTATTACTTACGTGCGCACCTGTGATTCTCACTCTTCAGGGATAGTGGGCGACAGCAGGCGAACACGGAGGTCACAAGAGTTCTTCAGCGTGTCCCACCCGGCACCGAGGACCACACAGGGCTTGTCCAGGGTCGCGGAGTACACTAGGAGGATCATGGACATATTCAGGTGCACGCGCAGGGATGACGTCGTTGCCGGGGCTAGCTCAAGCTAGGGAGCACAGAGACCACCGCGTCCTTCACAGACGAGGCACCGTCAGCCTCGTACCTCTCAGCCGCCGGGGCCCACAGAGGCGGGTGGTTCTGCGTGGCAGCAGAGTGCGTCCCCACTCTTCATGAGTCGACAAGGTAAAACAATTCTCATCTGTACAACCATTTTTCCTTACATTTTTGTGCTCACTAATTGCCGGTTATATGCAGATCATCGTGCCACTCAGGTGCCAGCTAGTCCGCTTGACTACCTCGTCGACAGCCCCGACACTCATGGCTTTCAGCTTTCACGACGAGGCGGACGAGTTGATTCCACCTGGGCAGTTCAGCACGACGCAGCAGACTCAGCCACCGTTGCCCACGCAGGATACACAGGTTCACGAGGAGGATGACCCGACACTACGGGTGGGCAGGGCTCCTAGAGCGGGAGCAGGACAGCCTAGGCCGAGGTACTCACCGTCGTTGATCAGGAAGAGGAGACGACGAGGCTAGGCGTCCATGACTTTCATTTTATCTTTTCTTTTATTACGTTATATTCTATCAGCATTTCGTACTGTATGAATTAGTACACTTGTATTCACTGCTATGTGTACATAGTGATCGATGAACCATATCAAATTAACATCTAAATCCGATTACATAAGCATAGGTTACAGAGCCATGTTACACTGCCACATTAATAGTTGGCTACACATATCGTAGGTAGAACAGCAATTATTCGCTACCACTTCTAATGTGAACTACATGAAATCATCTTCGCTATCGCTTGCTTGGGGCCCTGGAGCGAGGGGCTTTGAAGCAAAATAGCTTTGAGAAGTTCTCATCACTCGACGAGCACTCAGTACACGCCTTTTTTGATGAACTACATGCGCCTTTATCCTTTGATGATCGAATATCTTTTTTAGGTGTGCACCCATGTTTTGCCAAAGGGGGGAGTCCAGCAATGACGGGTCTCGAAGTAGGACATCATTAAGAGTCATCAAGGACAGGTCCTACTTTTGGCCTGTCATTGGCAATTTTGGTGGGAAGGTCCGCGAGCACTTGGTGAAGTTATCAACGACGGGTTCTTCATTTCGCCCGTCATTGATAGTGAGTTTCATTGGCAGAACAAGAATACCAATTGTTGATGTGGACTGTAGATGTGGGTTTCTGTAGTAGTGAAAGTTGCGCTTTCCAGGATTGTGTTTAGAGATGAGTATGAGATAATATATCATGACCATGTAATGATCTTGGATTAGTGTCCTAAGTTAGGTTTGCTCCATAGGTTCACAAAGTTCCGGTGCAAGGGTTAATTCATCGTCGGGGCGTCAAAGTTAAAACAAGTGCATGACGATCCCTTTTCTTACATGGCCGTTGATAGTTACATGGTTGACTATGTCTGTTCACTTGAAGTTGCCTATTTCTCACTTATTTGAAATTTTTGTATTTAATTCGGCTCAACTTGGTATTAGGCCCCTCCCAATGCTCCAACTTGGACTGGTGCTAAGACATGCCACATAGGCAAGAAGATGATGTGGCGGGGTAATTAAGAAGGAGATAGATAATTTTGGTGTCTCCAAGAAGAAACGATGCTAAGCGCGCGGATCTATGCAAAATGCCACTATCTCAAAAAAGACTTCTGCTATAACCTCATCACTGACGGGCACGAGGGGGCCCGTCGCTGAATATATCAAACGCTGACGGGCGATCAAGCACCAGTCAGTAAATGTGATACACCGGGCGAATAACCAAACATCTACTGACGGGCAACTAGTGCGCCCGTCAGTAAAAGTGGACCGAGCACCCGCACGTGGCTTCTCCACTGACAGTCAGTCTTCACTGATGGGCGCACTCCTAGCGCCCGTCAGTAAATCTTAGATCTTCACTGACGGGTGGCTTTATTGCCTGTTAGTGGAAGATAGCTTCAGGCGGTCTCCGAACGTTTGGTATGATCTAAACCCAGTCTCTTCTTGAAATATACTATTATGCTTCCATTACGCTAACGGCCCGTACGTTGTGCTGTTTCACTTGCAGAGGTAGCTGTCCCAGCAGCCTGAGAGCTCCCAGGACTCCGTCCAGAGTGAGAGGTGGGAAGACCATCTCTCGAAGGCTCTAGGAACGAGGGAGAAGATAGGGCGTGTCCGAGGGATCGGGAGCGGGGCTATATGGGACAAAGTCTTTCCTCAAGACCGCGAGGCTGCTCGCCAGAGGAGGAGAGGAAGGCAAACATCTCTTCTGCAAGAGATGATAAGGGCAGCCCAGGAGGCTAGCAAGCTGGCGGCGCAGGAATTTTTAGAGTCCAGAGGCTACGACGCCGCCCGCGATGCATCTCATCCGCCTGTGCATCCTCATGGATATCAGGGCTCCTATTCTGCTAGATGAAGTAGCTGTGCCTCAGCCTCTGACGTCGCCCCCAAGTCACCAAGTCTCGTCGAAGACATTGCTGTAAGCTTCCTCGCCACCATGAATCACTTGTATAAGGGCTCTAATTCACAGCGTAGTGCGGATAACAATGGGTACCTTTATTATGCAGGGGCCTATGACATGCCACCTCACCATCCCTTTGCCCAGCGTGAAGAAGACGGTTGCGCATGGCTTAGTATTCCCAACAGTAGGGGCGTGACATGCCACAACGTCGCTATACCTTCCCACATGGCGAGGGTGCAGGTGGAACGCGTCATCGCCGAGTTCAGTGATGTCGTAGTCCCTGTCGCCCCTGAAGAGGATGTCACGAAGCTAGAGACTGCAAGGGGTACATCCTGTGGCCGAAGAGCCAGATAACTATCCCCGGAGTGTCCTCTCCTAGTACGTCAGCCATCCCCTCTCCATCAACCGGAGCCGGCCCGTCTCCGCTCGGCCTGTGCAGTACGCCGGTTTCGTTCGATGATCGGGACGACGATCTTCCCGGGCATCAAGACACTACGGTCCTTCCATCCCAGGAGGAGGAGCAACCCAAGACGGACTCGCCGCCCCGTGAAAAGCGCTCTAAGCATCACCATGACCCGAAGGCAGCAGGAAAGACGGTCTTATCTCCAAGCACGCTCAATGCCGCAGTGGGCGAAGCGTTGACGGGAGGCAAGAGGGCCTCCTCTCCGGAGCCGGAGAGGAAAAGAAAAAGACCACACAGACGGGGCGGCACCGCTGCGAAGGAGGCAAGCAAGGAGAGCAAGAAAAAGGCCTTATCCTTCCAGACATCTGCCGACACTGTCAAGAAGACTCGATGATTAGTGTACGAGGCAGGTGAGCCCTTGCTCCCAGACGATGAGGTGCAGAGGTTGCCCGCACAGATGAAACTTCTCCATGACACGATCATGATGAGGTCAAGGAATCGGGATGATTATGAGCTACACTTTAAGGTCGAGGTGCCAAAAGATTTTGGTTTCTTCCTGGACAGATACCATGACACCTTCGACATCAATTTTGAAGATATCTTTAATTTGTTCAACCTCTTCTGGCTCGACACCATGCTCGTCAGGCTGTGGACGCTTTACCAAGCCCAAGAGTGTAGGCGTCTGCCCAACTGCGCTTTTGGAATAGTGGATCCGGTCGTCATGAACGAGTACTATGTACGAGAAGCGAAGCCGGTCCTAATAAATTTCCTCACGGAGTCATTGATATACCATAAGGACAAGGACTACGTACTCATGCCCTACAACCCCCCGTAAGTTACTTACTACCATCCCTAGTTTGTATTTCTTAAGCACGTATCCCCGTCTGTTTATATTCCTTCATTACCTTTTACGCAACGACCACTGGATCCTCATTGTCATCCACAAGCCTTCCAGAATGATATACTATTTTGATTCCCAAAGAAGTGCCAAGCGGAACTACTCCAAAATTCTTTTGAGAATACAACTTGCGAGGGGGAGGAGCAGAAAGCAAGAGCAAGAAGTTGATCCACAAATTCAACTTCCCTTGCAGGCAACAGCCGAAAAATAGCGTTACATGTGGGTACTACGTCTGCGCTCACATAGACGCGTTCGTCATATCCCACAACCCGCAATGGAGCCATGATCAGTTCAATAACTTCATACACGACCTGACCGACGATAAGTACGACTGGAGGAATGACTTTGCCCGCATCCAGAAGACCTTCGCGTACATTATCAACAACAAAGTCATCCGGCCAAGCGGCGATTTCTACGCGGGAGTCCAATTACCAGCTTACCGCCGCCCTGCAAGTACTAGCCAAGCGTCGTAGACGTAGATTAGTAGGGCTAGTGAGAATAAATATTGTTAAATTGATTTGTTTGTCATTTTAATTCGTTATAAACTTGCTTTTATATGTGTACTTAATATTTGTGATATTAATTGGTATATGTGCTTAATATTTGTGATATAAAATGCTTAATATTTGTAATATTGAATGCTTAATATATTGTGATATTCAGATATGTTTTTGTTTAAAAAAAACTCATAAAAGTACTTCCACTGACGGGCAGCATATATATACCCGTCAGTGTAAGATGTCAACACTGACGGGCACATAATACGCGCCCATCAGTAGAAGAGCTGTCTGGCTGCTACCCGGTAGCGCTGCAAGCACTTTCACTGACGGGCAGGTTGCACCCGTCAGTGAAAGTTCATCTCTATTGACGGGCAGACCGCCCGTCAGTGAAAGTTGAACTTCCACTGACAGGAGGTTACTGACGGGCCCTAAACCCGTCAGAGATGTCGTTTTTGCGCCCGTCAGTGAATGTATTTCCTGAGGTAGTACGCCTATGTGGCATCTATGTATTGGGGAGTTTAGTTGCTAAACAATTAAATGAAGGAAACTTAGCTACAAAAAGCTAAGCACCTATGCATTAAGGAGTTTAGTTGCTAAGTCTTTTCATGTACTTAGCACCTCATCTAAGCACCTGTGCATTGGAGGATGCCTTATATTATTCTTTCTATTTGGTATTTGCGGTCCATGTTCAGACACCTCGCGTATTATATTTTTTGATAGCCAAGATCGTGAGAACCGTTACAAGCGGCTAGTCCTGAAACATGTCCGGCGAGTACTGTTAGCTTGTGGCTAGTCCGAGTGCTCGTCGGAATATGTGGTTTAATTGGTCGAAGATATTCGTGGAGGTCTTAATTCCAATTGATGTTTTACTATAAAATATCTTTATTACTATTATGGAACCAAATTGTATTTGGCTAGGCACTCTTTACTCACTCTTGCATTTTTCTTTTGTTGATTTTATTATTTGGTTTTTTAGTATTAAGTAAATGACATGCATGGGACACACAGGTAGTACCTCGATATTAAGGAACACTCATTTCCTTTCACATCTATCTATCTATCTATCTATTTTATTATACTAATAATAGACTCTATAGAAATTTTCATATTATAATTAGAGAAAAGCATCTAACCATTCATCCGCTGGATCCGAGTTATACCGGCTCAAATCAACTCAAATTATTCCGTAAATCAGACACCAAATTACTTGATGAGTAGTATCCGGATATAAGCTGTATGCTAGAAGGATTCATGGAATAAAAAAGGCTATATATTTGCACACGACTAATCGTTGTTGATCAGGATTCTTTCTCCAGGGCAAACATCACAAAGACTGACGTATGTTCTTGGTCTTAATTCTTTTCTGACTCAAACAACATAAGAAGTCCGTCACGTACTAACGCATCTATACTATTTATACCGTCTATTAAAAGCTCTAGTTTTTTCTCTTATTTTTGACTCAATCTGTACCGTCCCATCGTAATCATTCAATGGCTAATATTATTTGAATGGTCTACTACCTAAAAATTATCCACCATGTCATTCACTTAAAGTTGATAGTAATTATCCACCATTATCCTACATTAAAGTTAATAGATAATTTTCTACCATTGCCACTGCTATGCCCTCCAATGCTCTTCTCTCCCAAATCTGCACCACACATGGCCGCCGTGCCCACGCCATGCTTTGGTTGTGCCAGTGCGCCACTGCTGTTGTCTCCTTCGATGCGATGCAGTATAGATGGTCTGGCTATACCATTCGACGAAACCATAATCTCGTACTACGCTGATCCAGGCCGCACCGCCCTCCCTTGATCCCACTCTCCCCTCGCCGCCTCCCAGCACATTGCCCGCGCATCGCCGTCTCTTTCACTACACAAGTGACACGGTTGCGGATGAGAAGCCGGCGAGCCCCAACAGCGGCGAAGGCGTGCGGGATACGTGGCCACCCTGCCGCGACCGTTCAACGTCACGGCGCCATCGAGGACCACACCGCCTTCCCCCCACCACCTGACGACTCTGCCGCCTCCTCCTCCATACCAGGCTCCCCTGCGCAAGCCTCCACCTCGTGCATGCAACCGCGTCGCAGAGGGTATGATGCCGCCTCTACCGGCGATCTCCTCCTCCTTGCACGGCCCCACCACTACCGCCAGTCGAAACAGCTTACGCACCAGTGGAAGCTGCGCCACATCGACGAGATCGGCATGCTACTCGCCAACTTTGACACCGACAACGTGTCCTCTCACCGCCGTAGTCCCGGACAATTCGCGTCCCGGAAGATAGATTGGGCGAGAAGCATTTGTATGGTGTATCGTTGGTTATATTTGATATTATTTTTTTGACAATATATATTCATCATTCTTTAGTATTCTATAGGAACAATGGTATCTGAAAAAAGGCAGAAGTAGCCCCCCGCCGAGTGGCAATGGCGGATCTAGACCCCGGCGGGGGGCAAATCCATTTTTGTCACCGTGATGGTCAAATTCGCGGATCGGGCCCGCGACGGGCCGAAATCGCGCCCTCAGCCCGCGACGGCCTCTCCCAACCCGCGACAGAGTGGGCCGCGGCCCCCATCCGCGACGGAGTACCAAACGCCACGGAGACTGGCGTTTGCACGGGTGACCCAAACGCCACGAGCTCTGGCGTTCTGTCTCGGGTCGCGGCCCCCATCCCCGACGGAGACCAAACGCCACGGGCTCTGGCGTTCGCGCCGGTATGCCACTTCGCGGGGACAGAAGCCAATCTTGAAGTCTTCGGTGGCCTAACGCCAGAGTCCGTGGCGTTTGGCAAACCTGGGAAACGCCAGTCACAGTGGCGTTCGGTACTGGAGGCCGAACGCCATTTCCCGTGGCGTTAGCTTACCCAGTCACACGCCACGATGGGTGGCGTTAGCCAACCTCGCCCTCCAGGACCGCGACGAGCGGGCCGTCGCGGCTCAGGGGCGCGCGCCACCCCGTCGCGGGCTGAGGGCTCGATTTCGGCCCGTCGCGGGCCCGATCCACGAATTTGAGCGTCGCGGTGCCAAAAATGGATTTGCCCCCCACCGGGGGCTAGATCCGCCATTGCCACTCGGCGGGGGGCTACTTCTGCCTTTTTCCCCAATAGTATCCGCTTTGTTTTTATACCATCTTTATTTGTAAGTTCTTATAGCCACTTCAACCTCGTTGTCGGTAGAATATATGTATGAATAGAAAACTATATTTATAAATATTAAAATATATTTTTAACGTTTAAATTATGTTAGTCAAAATATATGTTATACGTACACGATTACTAGTCAAACAAATGAACGGGATGCCTGTACTCTCCATCATATCATCTGCTTGCTTGTATTAGCAGCATGCACGGGCGGACTAGGCCTAGGGCAACTGGGCTTTTAGCCCTGGGCCTAGGACTAAAAGCTTCTTTTATCATCTTTGGCTTTTTAAAAAAATCTGATATATAAGGAGCTTAATATAAATAATATAGAATGAGAAGACCTAACCCAAGGCGTGGTCTACACGAACAAATAGAGCATCGTTGTCCATCTGTTCTCTAAGAGTAATCCGAATCCGGTTTGAAGCACATCTGTTCTTGAGAATAATCTGAATCCGATATGCAAGCCTTATTTGTATATTCCTTGCTATGTATACAAGATTAATAATTATATTTACTAAATTGGAGGCTCCCTTAGCGTCATCACTTATTCCACGTGAATGTAGATAGCCAAACTTAATTTTTATAAAAAGGTAATCGCTATGGTAACATATAAATAAAAATAACTTCACTTGAAGGCCACAGTAATGCTTTTGTATGAACTGGCCCGTCTGAAAATAGAACTTCCGTTAGAATCCAAACAGATCAAAATACGGTGAGCCAAAATACACACCTGAGTCACAAAGCGGTCCCAAAAAAAAGCGCAAAACATATCATCACATCCAAGAAGTCAGGAGATTTATGAAGCTCATAATCCGCGGTCAACCGTGACAACGGTTAATTCTGACCATGCCACATTTCCTTTTTTGTCTAGAGTCTTCTTTCCCGTTTCGGTACGCACCATGCGTTTTCGGGGCGTTTTTCCTGCGCGCTCACAAAGTGGTGGACCCTGTTGGATTTAGTACACGGTGCGGCGTTTTCAATTTTTTTAAATTCTTTCACCGTCTTTTCCTCCTCTCTCTTGGGTTTTCCGTCGCGGCCTCATCGCCTTCCTCCTCTTCCGATTCGTGGTGGTTTGGGTCTCCCGGTGGATCGCGGCGAGAGATTTCGTTCGGAGAGACCCAGCGTCGCGGTTCTCACATATTTTCGAGGTGAGCTCTCTATGCGGAGGATGATTTTCGCTGGTTTTTGTGGGGTTTTATGTTGGATTTGATCTGAGGTGAGGTGATCGCCGGCGTCGTTGTGCTGGTTGTGCGCCGGTGAGTTTTGTTCGGATTTTCCCTGCTTCCGTTTCCCCCTTGATGGTGCCACCGCCATTGGAGCCGGCACTCCACATACAGCCGAATCACATGGCAACCGAATCTTCATGGCGTCATTCTCGCACTCGCACCAGAGCAGGCACTACCACGCGCATGTGGTGGTAGCACGGGCGGCGTCCCGACAAGTCGAAGAACTTGAGGCGGAGTAGCAGCAGCGTGTCACCGTCGGGGAGCCTCCACGGGCGGTGGTGGAGCACCAAC
Organism: Stipa capillata; assembly: GCA_019208055.1. Taxonomy (NCBI): domain Eukaryota; kingdom Viridiplantae; phylum Streptophyta; class Magnoliopsida; order Poales; family Poaceae; genus Stipa; species Stipa capillata. Next base: position 13,886 of record JAGXJF010000800.1, on the reverse strand, counting down.
AAGACTAGCTCCTCCATCAGCTGGAGGGCCTCGAGCACTGCCATGTCTTCCGCGCCGAGCGGCTTGGCAGCGCGGGGCACGAGGAAGCAGTCGCGGAACGATGTGGCGATGTCGGACGCGGTGGCGGAGACGGAGCCAGAGGATTCCACGGGCGGGGCAAGCAGCGGGGAGAGCAGCGGGAGCAGTGGCGGCGTTTTGCAGAGGTGGTCGGGGAGACACTGCGATGGACGCCAAGAAGGTGTTCGACAGAATGGCGAGGAGGTGGTGGTGGCGGTGAAGCTTCAGAACCGGCATGGACCTGGCACTGCAAGTTTTGCTCTTCTACCAATGAATGATTTGAAACGATATCCGCTTCCCAATCTTTTTCTGCGACTCGATTGATTGCTTCAACTGCATGCAAGCTACGTATGTGTACGCTCCTCCGAGCCAGAGAAGCAAACGCCGTTGCACCGCAAGTGCAATGTCTCCCCCACTCTAATGGACGGTGACCAGAGCAGTAGCTCGGATCGCACTGCTGCTCTATCCTACGTGCTACACTCGTGCATCGTTATTAATTTACAAGAGCGAAATTATGACAGCTGACTGAGAGCTTCATGTATGTTTGAGTGCGTCACATATATGATTAGGAAACCCCCTTTTTGGTAGTCCCCGACTCATCTAAATCAACAGATTATTGCCAACGATGCTGCTACTTTGCTACTGCCAAGTTACTGGTATGCAAGATAAGAAGGCATTTCTGTATCCTGATCTTTTTTCGTCCCAAGATATAATTTCTCCTGGGTTTCGTTGAACCTGTTCTTCCTTTATGCAGAATGTGCCATTCATTCTGATGATATGATAGGCAGTGCCGTGCGTGCATCATCTGTTAATGGCTTCTCCCCATGGTAAAATCAAATGAATGCATACCATTGACTATTTGACACTGGAACGTTCAGTAGTCAGTAGTAAATCGGTAGCGCCTGCAACCCAAATCAATCTTGCTTGTCCATGGTCACTCCTGTACTTTCAGGTGTGCTGGCTTTTGTTTGATCTGATCAGGGGCAGTTAAACATCAGGGGCATGCAAGACAAGTTTATATGCAGAAAAAAAAATTGGGATGCAGAGAGTTCTTTGTTTTCCAACGTTTTTGTTTAGGGGGACTGAATTTTACTTTCATTCTGAAATTGGTTCAGTATTCTAGAATGTTAAACTCTCAATCAAGTGTTGAACTACTGGATTTGAACTGAGATATCATTTTTAAACTTTGTATATGATATGTGCTATATACTTTTATTTTAAACTTGTCTATCGACTTGTTTTGATGCTCAGTTTTTTTGTAGTACTCATTGATATGTCATGAGGGGTGTAAGGTTCACAAATGCGTCATCCAGCCGTGGTGACAAGTCAGCTCAGACAGTCGGCGATATCATACATGGGAAGGTAATGCATCAATACTCCCTGGCTTTAAACTAAGAATTGTCATGACATATCAATACTCTCATCAACACAGCATGTATCATGTCTTTAGCCATGTTCATACACTTAACAATCTCTCTGCCAGCATCCTCAGTTATTTCGGTCATGTCAAATAATCCTACCAAACAAAATTTTCCGGTTCTTTAGTTGTGGTCAGACTAAAAAGCTGATCAACTCTACGATGGTTCAGTTTGTTGTTAGTGTTAGAGATCAGCTCTTGTGTAGATTCATTAAGAAACATCCATCCTCTTAGTGTACTAGCATTTCTTCTAATCATAATTTATTGGCGAGAGCATAGTTAGAAAAACTAGAAGAATACAATTTGTAGTTATGGGTTCTCTCATTTCAAATTTCATAAAAAGTCTATCAATAAGCTTCTTTCAAACAAGAAGAATACACAATAGGACATGTATATTTATTCAGAAACATTCATACTCTTAAGTGGACTAGCATTTCTTCTAATTATAGTTTATTCACAAAATAGTATAGGTAGCCCTTAGGTCCAAATATTCTAGGTCTGAATTGACAAATACCACACCAAGGCATTTGAATAATCATATTCAAGGAATTGAAATGGGTGATTATCAGAGAATAATAAATCTAGGGATATACTAACAAAAACAACTTTATGCTTTTCCTCAAGTGTTCAACACTACAGTTCAGATAAGAACAGTTATGTAAGGTTAGGATTTAGAAAAAAAATCACAGGGAATTAGGACTAGATATTAGTATGCAAAGCTAGACAAATGAAATAGATTTATAAATAAGATATGCGACACTAAGTTATCGTGGTGTTTTGTTACACAAGGTACAAGTGAATCTTCATTATGTTCACCCTGCTCTTCCCACTTGCTGTTTACAGATTTTTGCGTCTACACAAATGCTTAAATTGAGTTTTTTAGTAATCTTTATTCTGTGATCGACTACTAGCCACCTTCATTCTCTGGAGTACCAGTAAGTCTCTTAGAAACTGCTTTTTAGCATTTTTTGAATTGTATGCTAGCAGTTGTTATCAGGATGATAATTGACCACGAGTTACTTCACATGTAGCTAATCATTATTGGACTACTACTTGCTACTAGCTAATCATTCTTTGATGCGCCAGTGGCACACTGGTTGTTGCCTGGTTTTGCTTCACATGTAGCTAGCTGCTTAACTCAAGAGGATTAATTAATTCACTGGTCAGAGATTTAGGTAGCTGTTTGGGCCTTCCATGGCTTCATTTAATTGGTTGTTAGTTAATTAGTACTCCAGTAGATTATGTGTCTACCATGCGTTACAATGGCAGCATCAAAACATGGCTGATACAGAGGTCTGAGTTGAAGTGATGTTTGTTTCCTGTTTCCAATTCCACTGCTGTTTTTACTTTATCTGAATGCTAATTTCCGGGTTTGTGAATGGCTGATTTAGTATCCATCCCCAATCTGTTTAGGAAGAGCTATTTGTTTTCGTGATCTACTTGTTGCGTAATCACTAATTAGCTATCTAGCTCATGGTATATGAAGTTTCAGAGAATTGAGAGAAGTGACAATTTTCTTCATTTGCTGAGCCTGGGTTGTGTAAGATCATGTACTATTGATCTGCTGATACGCTGGTCCATATTGGTAGTTCACTACTAGCTACTCATTGCTATATGGTTGCAAAGTGCAGAAAGTAGATCATTCTAATTAGTTGAACCACCGATTTTTTTGTGATGAAATGGAATAATTAAGCATTACATCCTGATATTTGTACACACTGGTGCTCTTTTTTGGGACAGCTGTAGCTACAATGGAGATGCTTAGCACAACAACATATGTTCTCACCATGGACATCTTTTGGTCCTATAGCTGACAAGAGTTTACTTGAGCAAATAGCATTCTGAGCTAGATCTTCCATAAAGGTTAATAATGCAGTTAATTTGAGACAAACAATTATAGGGGGTACAGTTGAAGTTTGCTAGGAAAAATGTAATGCAGTAGCCAAGAAATGGTTTCCATATATAGCTACATCATGTTCTAAATTTTTATACTACCTGTTTTTTGAGGGGGGGTGTGCAGTTTTTTTTTAGGATCCATTGATTATTTTTCTGAATGCCTTTTTTCTTTTGCCTGCAGGCTGTTACCACAAAGTTATCAATTCCAAAGTTTTCAAATGTCATTGAACACCTAGGGTCAGAACAAAAAAGCTTGGTTAGGGAATGTGGTTTCGGGACCGTATTGGATTTGAAGTGGTCTAGATCGCCTAGAGATTTGTCGGTTTGCTCGGCAGAGTGGTTTGATTGTGACCGTAGTATTGTCAACATACCTAATGTTGGTAATTTTGAGATCAATGCCTTCACTGTGCATCAGATTGTGGGCATACCAATGGGTGGTCGCAGTATTGACAAAATAGCTACTAAGGAAGCCAGGGAAACAGTTGCTGTGGACACAGGGGTCCATGGTACTAGTCCTAGTATCTCTCATTTGTTGAAACTTTTGACTCCTAAACTCATTGGCGATGATTATGCTACACTCGTTCTTATGCCCCGCAAGTTACACATGTGCAAGTCCAGACTATTTCAATGGTATACAGGTCGTGAATGAAATTGCAACATATGATGGGTGTGAATTTGTGTTGGAATGGTTGGTTGATAAGATCAAGCAATCTCAAGAAGCTATATCTAAACCAAATGTCCCTGGGAAGTCACAGTCTGTCTCTCTTGGGGGATGTTTGCTCATTCCTGTGATTAGTGCCAAAACTCTTTTCATACTTTTTTTTTGTATAATAATAGTTCATTTGGTTGCTACAATATTAAATTGTTTTTGCTCCTATAATGTGATGCAGCTCACGTTCTTTGATTGCGTGGATTTAAAGCATTCGAGAATTCACAATTGCATCCCACAACTGCTTGCCTAGGACAATAAAGCAATTAACTCTTATGACAACCTAAATTTAGCCCAACAGAAGGTTAGCTTGTTGTCTAAAATTCTTTTAATTGCAACATAATATAATGTTTCTTGTTTATGGCACTGGTGTTTTTTATCTTGTTTCTTGTCCAAATTCCCTTCATATTGCACACACTTCATCCATGTGTATCTCCAGCAAACATGAAGTATTTTTATCAACCTTATTTTCATCTTCATCATCTTTTGTATTGTTACCTGGCCTGCTATGCGACTAGTGCTATTTCTTTTTAAGTATACAATTCATCATATTTCCATTAGTGCTACTCTATTTTTAATTTCTCCGAAGTCACCATGCGGGCAATAATGGTTGGGGTCTAGGTGTTTAAGCACTATGGGAAACTTACAACTATCTTCTAGTTCCCCCACGTGAGTCGAGCACCCAAACCTCCTCGTGTGTGCTGGGAAGCCCCATCTCCCCCGCACGAGTCAAAAAAGCCTCCTCACGTCAGCTGGGAGGAACCATCTCCCCTGCGTGAGTCGAGCACCTAAACCTCCTCGTGTGCACTGGGAAACCCCATCTCTCCCGCATGAGTCAAGCAAAAAGCCTCCTCACGTTGGCCGGGAGAAACTATCTCTCCGGTGTAAGTCGAGCACCCGAACCTCCTCGTAAGCACCAGGATGCAGCCCATGCCTCACGTGAGTTGAGCAGAAAGCCCCCTCATGACAGCTAGAAGGAATATTCCCCCCGCATGAATCAAACATTGTCGCTCCCTAGCACAAGCCGCCTCACAAGCAAAAAAATATACTGATATGCATATGTATTTTGTAGGGCAAGGGCCCAGATTCAACACCTAACTATTTGATACAGGAAGAAAACACGAGGTCATAAGGCGAGTACTTGCGCCCCCGTCAGGCCGAAGGACGCAAAGTTTTTTTTATTGGGAGGCAAGGTACCAAGTACCGTGCACAACATCGCGAGGGGCTAAGCCCACCAAAGCACTCATGGACGCAAGGAACCAAGTACCGTACACGACATCACGAGGGGCTACGTCCACCAAAGCACACTCACACGCTAGCTAACTCGAGCATCTCAAACAACAACTAGCGGCAATGCCGCATGAAGCCTGAGACAAACGCCATTAATTCAGCGGCACCCCTCAACATGCATATTAGCAAGGGGCTTGTATGGCGGAGCCGCCTCACTCCCCACCAGGTGCAAACCCTGCAAGTACCACAACTAAGAAACTTTGAGCTTGTAAGTCAAAGTGAAGAAGACAATGATTTCCCAAAAGCTTTTATAAAACTATCACCAGGGCTACATACAAGTTAGGTACAAAAGGCACGACCACGTCGGTACATCCAAAAAGAAGAGCTCCCTCACACCAAGCGAAGCCAAAAAGTCGACGCAAAAGTAAACAGACAAAAGAAACCCGACGCACCCAGCCAAAAGCTACGAAAAAGCTGAAGAGACCTCACACCTTAGAAGGAGGGCCGGAACCGACGCCCGCGCTCTCACGAGCCGATGTCACACGCCCCCACCTCAGCAGCGTGATGAGCATCCACCACGGTGCTAAGGTACGCCTTGCCGTGCACTGCCCACACGGTAAGGAAGGCACCCGAGTCCGCCTTGACCTTCCTGAGGAAGCCTCGAAGGTCGCGATACCGGGGAGCCTAGCCCTGAAGTGGCAAAAGCATGCCCGGTGAACCGACCCCGACGTGTCAGACGCACGAGAGTACAAGATCAATAGTAGCCAGTGCGCAGTCCTTGTTGCGCCAGCCCTCGCCGCGACTTATAGCATCGCAAGCTGATGTCGCCCACTGTAGCAAACCGGCCGTCTCCCCCTCTCCCTCGCCCGAGAAGGGGTCGACCCCAGCTGTGGAGGCCTCACACAGGTCATGCTGCGCCCCGCACAGGGTCAACGCTTGAGCAGAAACCTCACATCGATGAGCCAGCTTCGCCTCCAACGAAGTCTGAAGGGAGTCTGCACGTCTCGCGGTCGCGGCCAAGCACGTGTTGAGCTCTGTGTTCTCCCGACGTAACCCGTCAAGAAGCACCTCTATCTCAACCTTCGCCTTCTCGGCATCGTGCAGCACCACCTCCGCCTACGCGTCCTGGGGTGGCGGCGGCCGAGCCAATCACAGGCTGTGGCGCGGCCTGGAGCGGGGGCCCGGTGGTGCGGATTGGACCCCGAGGATTTTCGCTAAGTCTCTGATTTTACCACGGGTTGGACCCGGAGAATTTTTCACTAAGTCCCCTTTTTTCCATGGGTTGGACCCGGAGGATTTTCGCTAAGTCCCCTGTTTTACCACAAGATCCCTGGCGTTCGTATTCCGTGACCCCGGGAACATCGTGACAACCCAGAGCTTGTCAGTCCGATCAACACGCCGACCCCACCAGAATCAGTGCATCGGCCCGGACGGGCACTGAATAACTGCCCGCACCGGGGAGGGACTACTATTGGGGGAGGGGTCCTTGCGCTACCCGTTTTTGATGCTTTTTCATACTTAGGGGAGATCAGCGCACCTCAAGACTCGGCAACGCCAAGTCCGTGACCATGCCAACTTCGTAACAGCGTCAAGCCCATGGAAACACCGAGTCCGTGGCGATAGCAAGTTCGTGACGGCATCAAGTTCGTGACGGCGGCGTGTTCATGACGGTCGCAAGTTCGTGACGACGGAAAGTTCGTGACTACCGGAAGCTCGGGGTGACAGGAAGACCGTTGCCCTGGGGGACGCATGATGAGCAGGGCCCACAGAATATTCTCGGAATATTCCTGGAGGAAAAGGGCCGGTTCATCCTCGAGGGAACTAGTGCATCTGGGGGCAAGATTGTAAATATCCTGAGGGTATTTTTTTAATCTCCTCTACCCTTCCATTTTCCCTATAAATAAGGGGCACCCCTTCTATCCAAGGGGATCCAAACTTCTGAAATACAAATTCACTTGCTCCTCCTCTCCTCATGTTCGCGGCTCGCAGTGGGTTCGAGCGTCGCCGTGTCATGCAACCTGCGTGCACGACTGTGGTGTCTCCACGACGTGGTTTCCCGTGCAACCCTCGTAGGTTCGTGAAGCCGTGCGGGGGTGCCACAAGTTCACCGTCTAGTGTCGTTGCTACGACAAGTGTCTTGGTCAGTTATAATTGTCTCTGGTTGCTTTCCACCCATTGCTTGCAAGAATTCCTAGGACATCCAACGAAACGTGTCAGCTTTCTCATCCTTAAGTAGCGATGCAGCAAAAATAACTGTCTTTCCATGGTTGTCAACCCCAACTACCGGTCCCGAATGGCATATTGTAGATATTTGTGTTGTAGGTGGTGTCAAATGAAACAAAATCACCAAATTTTTTTGTAGTTTGCCATTCCTATAAGATCTGTCCAGAATATACTACGAACAGTGTTGTCTTCGTCAACCTCAAGAGTAAAGTAAAATCCTAGCATTTTTCTTTGGACGCCTTTGAAAATTTGTAGCAACTCCTCAATATCCCTGCTTTTGTGTTTCATTCTTTCCTTCCCTCTCATGTTGCTAAGATCTCGAGTGTCAAAGGGGATGTGCCTGAAGCCTCATTGATCTAAATATTGTCATGATTTTCTTTGGTGGGATTCTATTTCTTTGCAGAATCTCAATAAATGATCTATCATCAAGAGACATCTTCTTATGGCACTGCATAAATCTGATGAGCCACTCACTAGTGGCAAGGTCATGATTGTGCTCAAAGTGCACAAAGGTGATCAACCATCGACACCCATCTTGATTTCCTATTATCCTGACTTGGCAATTAGGTCGATGGATTGTATTACTTTTCCTTTGCCTTGAAGCATCATTAGTATCAACATTAGAACTCTGCTTAGTGCATGAGAATGTCTACCTTTGTATTAAATTAGTCTTCCTTGATCTGTAACTGCTGAGCATCTGAAGTTTCACTTTGTGCATAGGACATTTCTGGATGTTGATTGTGATTTTTTTGCACATTACCAATTGAACTTATTTATCCTTGCCCTATTTCTTCATTTGAATTGTCATTTTGTGTAGAGGACATTTCTGGCTGTTGATTGTGATTGTTTTGCACATCACAAACTGAATTTGCATTTCCTTGCACTGTTTTTTCATCCACATCCATCGATATGACCTGCAAATGACATTTTCATTGTCTCATGTCCTCGCGTTTCTATAACATGCATACTTGATTCTACCCTTGCAAACTCATCACATGTTTGTTGCTCTTCTCTTTCCCTCCGTCTTTGGACAAACATCTGAATTTTTTGCACAGACATCAAATGTATTTTAGACTTATAGATCAATTAGAATCTATTATTTATTTTTTTCTTTCTTTTCCAAAAATGTGTCTGCTGTTACAAGGGGGGTTTGGAAGTGGTGTGGGTGTGGGGGATACCTGTGCAGTTCGTGTGCCACTTGCTTTATCTACAAGTTTATATTTGCATTCCACTCCTCCAATATTGTGTTTCCTGTAATCAATGCTCTTCGGTCAACTCCACTGAAATTTGGAGCTTCCATCAGACCTTTTCTCTGTCAAAACAAAAATAAATGTCAATGTTGAAAATTCAGATATAAGTTAAGAATCAACGCTCCTTGGTCAACATTAACAACACTGTTCTGTTGGAATCAATACTTAGTTTTTTTATCAACTGTCTATTCTAACCTTTAAATGTAATGTTATATTTTAACTAATACTAAAACTAGTACCATGTCAATCACCTAAACACATGCAAATATACAGTTTCTTGATTTATATCTAGATATTTTTTACATAATTAACAAATTGATGTCTAACTTTTTAAGTTTTAAATTGCAGATTGAAGTCAATACTAACTTCCTGAAGCCTATGCAATTTCTAACATGGAGTCCCTCAGCGATCTTGATGCATGAAGACCAGCTTTAGCTCAGTAGTATAGATCAGAAACACAAGTGTCATTCAATTTTTGTAACAGATGGCTTACAATGACAATTGGTGGTGTTTTTCAAATGCTATGAGTGAAAAAGGAGACATGTACTGCAAGAAATTTATGTAATAGCCTAGTAGTGGATATCTACAGATAGTGCTGGAACTTTTTTTATTTTTTGTTTGTATCATGATCCATACATGGGGAAGCACGAATGTATGATTTTTCTACACTCTCTATTTTCTTCTCTACAGTGCTGGATATTTTTCCTGAGATTTTATTTATGTTTCTCAAAGAAAAACATGATGTATGCTTAAATCCAACTAAAAATTTAAGCAAACGTGTGTGACCACAGAACTTGCATTCTTTTCATATTTAACAAACACACTTGAACATACCCTTTTTCTTTTTGTGTTGCCTTTCTTTTTCCTCTTTGTGTTTTGCTTCCTCTTTATGGGATGCACATTTGGATGGATCCGGGGGTTTGGGCTAGTAATCCAGATATCCACAAAGAATGGTGTAACATCCTCGATTTTGAGGGCTTGAAATTTTTTTAAAAAAAAAGGAAAGAGGATGTGCAACTATGTAATATGTTAATATGTATTTTTTATTGGATTTTATTTCAAATTAATTCAAGGTTATGAATTAATTTAAGAGCAAAAAGAGTGTTTTTGATTTTTAATTTGATCATCATTTGAAAATTTTCTCCAAAAATATTTTTATTGAGTTCCCCATGCTTAAATTGATTTATTAGAATTTTTATGGAATTTTCGGAGATGTTTTGGTATTTTTAAAAGCCTCCTTTGAATTTCTAGATTTATTTTATTCTAAAAATTATTTTTTCTTCTTTTTCCTAAAAACTTGGGCCAAAGGCCCATTTCGCCCCCCTCCTGGGCCGGCCCATCCGGCCACCCCTCCCTCCTCTTGGGCTGCCTCCATTTTCCCTCTTGGGCTGCCTTTTTCTTTTTCTTTTTTTTCTTGGTTTTTCCCTCTTGGGCCGGCCTTTCTCCCATGCGCCTGGGCCGCCTTCTAATCTGCTAGGCCGCGCCTTTTGTTCCCTTGCGCCAGCGCAGCAGCCAGGCAACCGAGCGTGCGTTACGCACGCGCATAAGCGCCGCCGCCGGCCAATTAGTCATTTAATTCTGGCCGTTTCTCCGTGATTAATTTCAATCCTTAATTGCCATTAATCAATGATTTGTGCTGCCTCTTCCTCTCCCCTTCTTCCCCTATAAAAACCCCCTATCCCATGTGATTTGTTTCTTTGCCTTCTCTCCCAAAAAAATTGTTCTCCACCTCCTCTTCTTCCCCAACTCCGGCGAAATTCCGGCGAGCAATTCCGGCCACACCGACGCACCCCTATACCAAGGCTTCGCAGTGGAGCTTCCCCACGCCGGTGCGCATCTCCTACCGCAAGAACCCGGGAGCTTCTTCCTCTCCACCGACCGTACCGCGAGTTCTTCTCCAACTCCGGCCATCTCCTTCTCACCTCCGTTTCTTCGCCTAGCATCACAGAACCCTAGGACTCATTTACCATGTAAACCAAAATATTTTTCCTGCATTATTTTGAGATATAGAAATCAAGATGTGTTCTAGATCTATTTAAAATTGTTATTTAAATTCTGTTTTAGTAATAGATCCTTTATAAATCTGTTTTAGCTATTAAAAATTCATGTCCAGTACCCAATAAATCATGTTATATTCTAGGAATAGTTTCAAGTCATTAGAAACCTATTTGGCATGATTAAATAATGCTTCACCATGCTTTTAGGTTAATTTTCATGCTTAGAATAATAGTTATAATTACTTAAATTGTAATTCCAAAACACTTGTAAATATGAAATGTCTCTGGAATTGGTATAATTACATGTTGATCCAATTTCATGATTTATTGATGTTAATTAGTATTTTCTAGATAATTTTTACACTAGAAATGCTAGAAAATGCCTTAATTATTAATGTTCAGATTGAAAATTATTATTAAATCATTTTTGGTACTGTTACAGTACTGTTAACATGTTCCAAGATGTTTCATGTTTAATTAGTTCATGATAATGATAGAGAATAGCTCTTAGCTAATTTCTAGTCTTAAAAATAATAGAAAAGTATGTGTAAATATAGTTAGATGTTGTTAATTTGTTCTTTACTGTTATTAACCATTATAAATATTTAGGATTCACCTACATATTTATTTGTGGTTAATCTTGAATTGTTTTGTCTTTTTTTCATGATGACTAGCATGTTAAGGTGTATGCGATGTGTGCTGTATATGTGTATATATGCTATTACCCGATAAGAGGATATATATATATGTTTTATATATAGTTATGGCCAATCCTAGAAGACCCATTCTTCTTCGCGATGATGCTATCGCGCTATCGTTTCTTTCCACCCTATCTTACCTTCGTCGTGCTTCTCTTTCGGGTTGTTTTTCGGAATGGTTATTGGAGTTGGTTATTTATTGTTTCGTTCTTGCTTCGTTGCGACGATAGGGAGTGAAGAGACCGACCCGGTGACCGAAACAGCTGAAAAAGGAGAGTGCTACCACGAAGGCATGCCACCTTTTCTTGATCATATTTGATCCTATATTTTTGAAGTCATTATATTTTGTTATTTACAAACATGCATGCTGTTTTAATCCAGTAGCTAGCGTGTCGATTGACACACTTTTACCCTGTCCGCTTGTCGCCCTTTATACTTGATACCCTGAGTAGATTAGTAGGTTTTATTCTGAATAGAGTAGAGATATGCTTAGCCATGCTTAAATTCATCTTTAGGTTGTTTTGATTTGCCTCTACGGAGGAATGAATATCGGATCGATGATCCTTGTTGAAACTTGTTGAGCTCTGATGATGAATAGTACGGGTTCCCGCATATTAGGGGTATCCGTATACAGAATCCCGGGACTTTAGGAAGGTACAGTGTACCCGGTAAGGATCCCTGGACGACAAGGTAACCCCTCTCAGGAAGGGAAGACTCCCCTTAAACTAGGAAGTCAATCCCGACGTTTAAGGAGGCCAGAGTCCTACTCGAGCGTAAGTCCACGTCCAGTACAACCCTGGGAACCCCCTATATAAGGATCAGCAATCCCATAGGAGAGGGGGAGAGGGTCGACAAGTCTTACAGGTCGATCTAGTCGCAGCACCAGCAGCATAGGATCTTAGGAGGCGAAGCCCTAGAAGACCCGCTGCCTCGAAGGAGTCGAGCCCGGCGGTTTAGCCAGATTAGTCTACGATTAGGCCTAGGGTAGCTACTAACATACACCCCCCATTGTAAAGCGTGTTCTCCGTCAATATATAGCAACAGGACGTAGGGTTATTATCCTGAGGGAGGCCCGAACCTGTATAAAAACGGCTGTCCCCTGCTGTCAGAGCTCCTGGCACTTGGGCCCTAAAGGTCCCTACCCCCCAGTAATCATCACTCCACGAATACCGTAAGATCGCCGATTCACCGATCATCGACAGATGGTGCCGACCGTGGGGACTCTCCGGACCAAGCCGTCCAGGAGGAATCAGAGTCGGCAGGACGCGCAACTAAGCGCGATCAGATCCCAGCGCCGGTTGCACAGCCCTCACCGGTTTTGACAGAGAAGGAAGCAGCAAACCCGGCAGGAAAACCGATCGCAATCTCGCCCCGTACTGGGTACTCGGACCAGGGTTTCTACGACAACTTTGGCCCTATGGACCCGTACCCGGTTACGGATCGAGTGGATTTCGGAGAGTACGCCCCTGGAGAGGACTCGGATGGTGAAGCAGATCACTTCAGAGCCGAGTGTGCCAGGGCCTTCAGCGGGAAGTTGGTCTTGAACGACGACTTCCCGGCAGGAACGACCAGCCCCATGGTTGGAATTTCTCCTGTAAACTCTGATCGTGAGAACGATCAAGATCTTACCCGCGTCGCGTCCGATGGGGACAACGTGATGGAATACGAGTACACATCGTCCAGCCAAGGACCTCGAATGGTACTCGCGATCGACGATGGTCGAGAAGACATCGAAGATCAGAATCTGCCCGGGGGCTCGCAGCAGCACAATGCAATGGCTGCCTCCCACATGAACGGGGGCTTACCCGCCGCCGGGGAAAGAACTACTCGCCGGAACGGAGACCCGCCTGCCGCTGTGGAGAGATCCCCCCCGGGAACGAGAGAGTACGTGCACTAGTACAGAAAACGATATCCGAGGCGGTTAAAATAGCACATCCGAGGCGGTTATAGCACCCGCCTCGACGGAGTGGTTGCGGATATGGGGCGTCAATCGGAGGCGGTTATGCAAACGCCTCGGATAAGAGCTCATCGGAGGCGGTTAAAACTCATTAACCGCCTCGGATAAGGGCATATCGGAGGCGGTTACGTTTTCATAAGCGTCTCGGATAATGTATTATTAGAGGCGCTCAGAATAATACAACCGCCTCCGATATACACATATCCGAGGCGGTTAGGTAAAGATAACCGCCTCCTATATTCTCTTATCCGAGGCATTTAGATAAAGATAACCGCCTCCTATATTTTCTTATCCGAGGCGTTTTGGTAAAGATAACCGCCTCCGATATGTTGTTCACCAGGCATTATTTTCCCAGATTTACTAGCATCCCTGAAAAAACAAATAGACATATATATATATACATCAAAATCACAGCAGGCACAACCAGCACAGCACACTTCAAACATTCATTC
>JAGXJF010000799.1:0-28622 GCA_019208055.1 Stipa capillata | reverse complement strand
ATGTATTGCCATGGTCGCCTGGATTCTTTACATAGGTGCAATTTTTTCACACTCTGGTGCGGTGCCTCATTTGCTGGTTCTATCGAATTAGTAAGTGTTCAGTGCGTAAGTACAAGTGATTTGATTGGTTTTCTTTGCAGCGGGTGATGACAAGTCAGATGTTGCCGGCCAAGGGAAGCAAGAACACCATCGGTTAAATTTAAGCAAATTATCAAGATCTGTTCGGATTCTGATGGCGCCACGAGGTAAGTTGTAGCCTTGTAGAGGACATTGCTTAACAGCTTGTAAATTTTGTTCAACCAACATCAATCCTTTGAATATTTGGCATTAAGCTACTTGATAGCCCCTTTGAATAGCCACAGTTTGACCGATTCTAATCAGCATATCTTAGGCATACTTATGATTTATTTGAATGGTAGGCTTAAGGGTGACTATGGTTCGCATATGGTATCATGAATCAACGATAGAAAGAGCGAATCAGAGAAAAGACAATTGAGAGCGTATTATTATGTATGTACTGCATCAGTTAGATATGTGTGTAAGAACCTGAAATACAAGTATTTTGAGCTTATGGTGTGGCAAATTTTGGCCGACTTGGTAGTTCACTTGCTGTAGTGTTCTGCAAATATTTCTTACTTAGACTTGAATATTGGTCGTCAGGGCTCACTGTTTCTATATCGAGAATATGGGACAAGGAGACTTGACACGGTCGTCCTGAGTTACACACCAGTAACGGAGACAAATTGCGGAGACTTGGGATTTTAAAGATATGACGTTTTGTTGATGAGTGGTGACAAAAGACACACTTTATGATTACCAACTGACCATTTTGTTGATGACTTACCAATCGATTAGGCATCAAGCATGCTCTAACAAGAAGATGGTGATGATGATTGAGACAAGAACGATGACTTCTGGGATCAATTGGAATGGTGCAGAAAACGGGGGAAAATAGCTTCAGTTGTTGACCCTTGAGTGCAAGAATTGAATTGAAACAGCTGTTTTCCTTCTCTTTTCTTTTCACTTTTTACTTATCGCGGTTGCCGATGCACGGGAACCTGGTTTTATAATGGCTAGTTACAAAAGTAGCTTCCAATAGAACGGCTGAGAACTAATCTTCACGAAGAATATCGTAAATCGTTATAAAACCCAAAGCAACAAATTTTTGACGTGGAGGTCAGCAGAACCCAAAGCAATTCTAGCTCTGATGTACTCCCTCCATTTCAAATTATAGAGCGAATTTTAATTCTCATATTTTGGTCATGAAAATGCTAGCTCACCAACTGTGCTGACGCACCACAAGATCTTTCTGAATACTACCAGGAACTGAAGAAAAACGATCGCGGCACGGCGATCTTTCGCTTCGACGACTTTGACTGCAGCGAGTCGCAACGACTGAAAATTTAGAGATCAGGTAGGGAGCCATGCATACGACTTCGTTGCGGATATGCTACTTCGTTGCAACTATCCTTATCCACACACCCTAATGTCACGCTGCTTGTGGATTATGGGTCTGGAAATGAGATTACTTGACCCAAGGGCCAGACCAGTTCCACACTTGATCGCTCACGTGAAGGCGGGAAGCTAATTAGCATACTTGCGGGGCATTTGACGAGAGCTAAGTACAATAGTTCTGCGAGGAATTGAAAGTACATGCAGTAGTTTACTGGAAACAGCATGGCTTCACACCGAAAGATCAGAGGAAACAGCATGGCTCGCATCTCCTATGTATGGATGAACCTATCGGCGTTCGACCTGTACAGAGTTCTAGGCAGGAAGTTCATCTCTGAGTTCTGACTAGAGCTCGCTGCACTGCGCGGCGTACGACACTAGTCCATCTGTGTTATAATCTGTATCACTTGTTTTATACTCAAATACCTCTTTTTATACGTATAACCTCCCGAATTTGATGAGAGTTAGTGAGAAGCGGCAACAATATGTATGGTACGGAGACCGAAGTAGAAGCACTTCTCTTTAGAGAGTGCCAAAATAATGACGATAAACAACCACGACAGATTATCTCCATAACCAGTGTGTGTCCCCATTAATACATTGTGACCTGAAGCCAAGCAATGTTCTGTTGGATCTGGAAATGACTGCATACGTCTCTGACTTTGGGTTGGCGAGATTCATGTGTGCTGGTTCAAATGCAGCACCTGCTGATTCTACAAGTTTGGCCGATTTGAAAGGATCCATTGTATACATTGCACCAGGTGAGAAATATTATAAGCCTATGTTGTTTTCTTGGCTTGTATGCTTCAGATGTATCATTTAATTTTCCAATCATTTAATTTTCCAATCTTATGTTTACACGATGATAATTTTTCCTTGTTTCACCTTTGCTATGTTTTAAAATGAAAGCAGAGTATGGAATGGGTGGACAAATCTCAACGAAGGGTGATGTGTACAGCTATGGAGTGCTTTTGTTGGAAATGTTGACTGGGAAGCGTCCAACTGATGAGAAATTCAAGGATGGTTTGAGCCTCCATGAATTCGTGGACACCGCATTTCCCCATGGAGTAGCCAATATTTTAGATCCAAATATGGTACACAATGATCTGGATGGTGGAAATTCTGAGATGATGCAGGGCTGCGTCCTTCCGATGGTTAAGGTGGCCCTCTTGTGCTCGAAGGCATCACCAAGAGATCGACTAGGAATGGCGCAAGTTTGTACTGAAGTACTGGATATCAAACATGAATTTCTCGAGCTTTGCAGCGGAGGAAAAGCAGTGTGAGTAATAAGTGAAAAATAGTTATCATATATTGTACGTCACAAAATACGGGTTCTGTATTTATGTCTGGCCTCTTGTGTTTATTTTTCTCCCAAAAATTGGTACAGGTGATGTACAGCAAATTTGGTTTGAACTACTATGTAAGTTTACTTTTGGTATCATAATGAAGTGCAGGCCTAATTGTCCAGTTGATCACACAAAAATGTACCAAGATTAAGTATTTAAGTGCTAACACCTATCCAGCAAATGCAATGGTTCCAAGCACCACACAGTACTAGCCTACTAGGTTGGCATCACGAGAACTAGAGAAAAATGGCCTCACCCTATATGCAAATGCGTGCATGCTACCCTCGGATGCATTTCCACAAATATCACATGTGCATGCAGGCAAGACACAGAATTTCAGCAAACATCACTTTTGAATTAGGCAATCTCTAGCGGTCAAATCATCTACCGCGAGAAAAATGAAATCCCGAGAGCATAAGCCCGACACACAACCGAAACACAGATTCATAAATAAGGATATATATGTGTAGGCTATAGCTAGATCCATCTCCCTGCTACTATCTAGATTTGTGGCCATTGGATTTAGATCCAACCCACCTTCCTCGACTAACGCTAACATTTTCTTGCTGCCCTACCACCTTCTTTCATGTCTCCGGCTGTCCGCCGGATCTTCCGGCGCAGATTGTCTCCTGAGGCCTTCCAATACCATATACTTGCTCACCACAATTTTATATGCTCGCCCATATCTAGTCTCATTTTCCTAGACCACCGATGACATCGGTGCCACTGCTGATTCACCGTGTCCAACTAAAATCTAAGAATAGTATATTTGCAGTGAACCCAACACCAATTCCAGTGAAACCGGACCCGAATGTTATAATTTTGAATGGGTTTTTATATAGAAATTTCTATATCAAAAACTTTTTAAAATGGAAGTAACCCTCCCAAGTTGTTGCTAAATGTAGCGAGCCATACATAAAAAATAATATAACACCAAGTTCAAGCGAAGAGGACCAGAACCTAGGTAGTAGAATCGTACATCCACTCCACCACCCAATTGGGTAGACTCAATTTCTTGTAATGAGACATACACACACTGCAAAACTAGAAACAATTGTCTAGGCCGCAGGCTAAAATTGCATATATGTAGCAAACTTTTTTTTACTAAGGATGTATTGTATAGGGAGAACATTAATTCGACCATCAAATTCTGAATTCATCAGCATTGACCTTGACGATGTGCTATATGACTTCATTAATTCAGCGGCATAGGATCCACCGCTAATGGGCTTACAAGGAACTCTGGGCTCGACATGCCACACTGAAGGTTCACTAACCGTACAAGTATGCTTAGCGCAGCAATGAGTAGGGAAAACTATATCAAACAAAATGAAAGATTTGGAAAGTTCTCCAACTTCTTGTAGAGTGCAGTAACCGGAGATTTGGCCTCCTCTGCGCTTCCACTTGAGCACTTCATCAGTAACCAGCTAGCTGCCTGGCTCATCTTGCTTTGTGACCGATAGGAGGATTATGGATGGGAGCGCTTGGGCTTGGTTGGCCTCCGAGAGTGCCTGGTTAGACTAATTGCTTATACCAAAAATAGGGTATGAAAGCAAATGTCCATGACGCAATTTATTTGTACAGCGACGTACTTACCGCTGGAAGTTTTTCTCCTCGCAGCAGGCACCAGATTATCAGCCAGAATCCGACGAGATTTGGTTAGAATCAACAGAGGCCCTTCTTGCTTCCCCGTGCCGATCATTACGCTGGCGGACCTGCCACCGTTGGCTGCAAAACACAGGAAAACTAGATCATCGGAGAGTGTCCCTGGTTGGATGCTAATTCGTTGCGATCGATCAAACTGGCCAGTTGTGCAACTAACCAGAGAACGCACATGCTGAAGGCTCGTCGCTGGCAACGAGGAGCGGCGGTGCCAGCAGCAAGAGGGACAGCACCAGGGCTGCTCGTAGCGAGACGGGAAGCCGAGCGGCTCCCATGGTGAATCAGAACCGATCAGAACCACACTGACCGGCGAGCTAAAGATATCGATTTCTTATATACGGCATATATGGATGAATACATAGCATCTCACTTGAAGCAAAATGGATCCACTTAAGTAGCAGCTAGCGTGAACGACGAAGGTGGTCAAATTTGGACTTTGACGGCGTGCTGCCGCGGTCGCCGAGCGAGGCTATATTTCTAGGTTGTGGACACTTGTCCAACGATCCAACTGCCCAAGGGATGAAAATGATCGTACTATTGACCAGTCACCTTATCCACGTTTTCTGACGTGTGTATCTTATTATGATTTTGATCTAGTGGTTCAAAATGTGACTTAGACGATCAGTCTCCTTATTCACCAGGAAACTAAATGAGAAAAAACACTGTTATTCCTTTAGTCTTATTCCATAAACTTTAAAACCAAACAAGTTTGACCATTAACTTTTAATACCGGACAGATTTAATTCTTGACAGTCAAAATGGTATAACTGATTACGTAATGGTGCTTTCACAGATGTGGCGGCCCAGTCAGTAAAATAAAAATATTAATTTAATAAAGAGGGAAAAATAAAAATTAGTAAAATAATAACAATTTATAAGTAAATCAGGGAAAAGTCAAAAAATAGGAGCCTGAAGAAAAACAGAAAATTTATAGAAGATCAGAAATACTTTGGAAAAATTACTTTAAAATCCAGGAATTTTTAAAACTAAAAGAAAATAAGATTAGGAATATCTCGGAAAAACTAGAGAAGTCAAAAAATTCAATTACTTAATGAACATTCATGAAAAATCATCATATTTCCTAATTTTCATTAATGCTCCGAAAATATTTGTGAGTTTTATCTAGTTCCTTTTTTTCCTAGATACTTCTGATTCTTTCCTTTTTCTAAATTTTATGATTTTTTTTGTTTTTAAGAAATTCCAGATTTTTCAATATGTTTTGGAAAGGCAGATTGGGTGGCTATATTAGCATTTGAGATCAACCATCATTGCAGAGTGTGAGGCATTGAGAAACACTCGCCATAGAAATCTTGTCAAAGTCATAACTTTATGCTCTACGCTTCATCCTACTGGCTCAGATTTCAAAGCACTTGTTTCCCAGTATATGCCTAATGGGAGCCTAGACATGTGGCTACATCCGGAGGACCACAGGCATGGTAAGCAAAGTTATTAAGCTTGAGTGAAAGAATTAACATAGCCCTGGACATTGCATATGCCTTATATTATCCCCATTGTTAGAGATATAGTACTGTTGTATTCGTATTGGTATAGGAGTCTATATTTCATTGTACTCCAAGTCACCTTGTACTATATATATGCCTATTGGGCTGTGCAATAGATCCAAGTTGCATATCTCCTAACATGGTATTAGAGCAAATTAGGGTTTAGATTTTTTTTGATACCTTTGATCCACCGCGTGCCGCAACTCGCGCTCCTCCCCACCCGATCCGCCGGCCGCTGGCCTCCCCACCGAGCCCCCGGCCGCCGGCCTCCTCGCCCCACCGGCCGGCTCCCGCCCGCTTGCCCACCCGCGCCGCTACGCCGGCCTCGCCCGCCCGTGCCGCTCCGCCGGCCTCCCCGCCCGGCCGCCCGAGCCGCCGAGCCGCCGCTCCGCCGGCCTCCCCGCACGGCCGCCCGAGCCGCCGGCCTGCCGCCGCCGCTCCGGCCCGCCGGCCTCCGCCCGCGTGCCCTCTTTTCCGCCGGCCCGCGTGCCCTCTTTGCCGCCGGTCTGCTGGCTTGCTCTGTTTTTGAACAGCCGGCAGATCCGATCTGCTTAGTTTGAGAAGCAAAAAAAAAGAGAGAGAGAACAAAAAAAAACAGGTACCATGTCTTCGGGCACCGTTTCTCTCCCTCGCTACCTGGTGATTTTTGATGGGGTCATTTCACCGACTTCATCTCTCATATGCGCATCCACATGCGTGGTCTTCGTCTCTGGGGCGTCCTCTTCGGCGATGTTCCGTGTTCGGCCTGTCCTGTGGTGCCGGTTGAGCCTAAGCTTGGTGCTCGACCTACTGATGCTGACCGCGCTGCCTATGATGCGGCTGTCACCGCTTATCAGGAGGCTCTGGATTCCTACGGTGCTCTGCTGACTGAGTACACTCAGTGGTGTGATGATGATGCTCGTGCTGTTGCTGTTCTTGTCGCCAGTCTTCAGCCTCAGTTTTCTTCTGAGGTTGTGGGATTCTCTACGGCCTCCCAGATGTGGACTCACCTTCGTCAGCGTTATGAGCCCTCTGGCGATGCTCTGTTCCTGTTCGTGGTTCGCCATGAGCACTCTCTCCAGTAGGGTGATGCCACGGTTGATGAGTTCTATGCTCAGAGTTCTGCTGTCTGGCGCCAGCTGGATTCCCTTCGCCGTCCTGGTTGTGGCTCTTGTCAGTCCTATCAGGATGCTCGTGCTGACCGCGAGTTCTTGCGCGTGTACGAGTTCTTAACGCGGCTTCGTCCTGAGTTTGAGTCGCGTCGTGCCTAGCTTCTTGCTCGTCAGCCTCGCGTCTCTCTTCTGGAGGTGCTTACAGAGATCCGTGCGGAGGAGACTCGCCTGCGTGGCTCTGGTCTACTGCCACTTCCCTCTGTGCTTGCTGTTCGTCCACCGGCTACATCGGCTATTGCTCCCCGCCTCAGCGGCTCGTTTCCCCCAGCGGCCTCCACAGGTGGTGGTGGTCGTTCCTCGTCGGGTGGTGGCCGTCCTCATTGCACCTACTGTGATAAGGATGGCCACATTGAGTCTACTTGCTTTCGGAAGAAGCGTCACCTTGCACGTCGCTCTTCACCGGGCAATGGAGCTTCTTCCTCGACAACTTCCTCGACTCCTTCAGCTGCTTCGACTACTTCCGCCACCTCGTTCACTGAGCAGGAGATCGCGCGCCTTCGACGCCTACTAGCTGCGATAAGTTCTGCTGGTTCTGCTACTCCCTTTTCCAGCAATGAGAAACCACCCTCTACACAGTCAGGTACTTCCCCATGGATTCTTGATTCTGGAGCATCTTTCCATATGACTTCTAATTCTTCCGCTTTATCCTCTCTTAGACCTCTAGATTCTCCTGTTCATGTTCTCACTGCTGATGGAACTCCTCTTCCTGTTGCTAGTCGAGGCACTCTTAGCACTTCGGTGTTTCATGTTCCTTCTGTTGCTCATGTGCCTCGCCTTACCATGCAGCTTCTTTCTGCTGGACAGATTACTGATCTTGGTTGTCGGGTTATTCTCGACTCTGACTCTTGTTGTGTTCAGGACCGTCAGACGGGCACTCTGGTTGGTTCTGGCCCTCGCCGCCTTGATTCTCAGCGTCTCTGGGAGCTTGACTGGCTTCACCTTCCCTCCGCTGTCGCCGCTGCCAATCTCTTCGCTTCTGTCAGCTCGTCCACCTGCTCCTTCCAGCAGTGGCATCACCGTCTTGGTCACCTGTGTGGATCTCGTCTATCGTCATTAGTTCGTCGTGGTCTTCTGGGGTCTGTCTCAGGAGACGTGTCTTTAGATTGTCAAGGTTGTGAGCTTGGTAAGCAAATTCAGTTACCTTATCCTCATAGTGAGTCTGTGTCTCAGCGTCCTTTTGATCTTGTTCACTCGGATGTGTGGGGTCCAGCTCCCTTCGTTTCAAAAGGGGGTCATCGATACTATATTATCTTTATAGATGATTTTTCTCGCCACACTTGGATATACTTTATGTCTGCTCGTAGTGAGGTTCTCTCCATCTACAGACAGTTTGCCACCATGGTTCGTACCCAGTTCTCCACTCCCATTCGTGTCTTTCGTGCTGATTCTGCTGGTGAGTATCTTTCTCGTCATCTTCGTGGTTTTCTTGCTGAGCAGGGCACTTTTGCTCAGCTCTCTTGTCCTGGTGCTCATGCTCAGAATGGTGTTGCTGAGCGTAAGCATCGTCACCTTCTTGAGACTGCTCGTGCGCTCATGATTGCCGCTTCTATTCCACCTCATTTTTGGGCTGAGGCTGTCTCTACTGCCACATATCTTGTTAATATTCAGCCCTCTCTTGCCCTTCAGTGTGGGATTCTTGTTGAGCGCCTTTCTGGTTCTCTTCCTGACTACTCTACTCTTCGTCTGTTTGGCTGCGTTTGCTATGTTCTTTTAGCTCCCCGTGAATGCACCAAACTGACTGCTCAGTCTGTTGAGTGTATCTTTCTAGGCTATAGTCCGGAGCATAAGGGCTATCGCTGTTGGGATCCCACTGCTCGTCGTATGCGGGTTTCTCGGGATGTGACCTTCGATGAGCCGTCCTTTCTTTCCACGTCCAGCTTCTCCTTCGCCTTCCCCTGTTGAGCCTCTGTCTTTTTTGACATTTCCTGATACACCGATCACTGTTGTGCCCTCTTCCACTCGTCCTGTCAAGTCTCCACCTCCCTCTGAGTCTCCATCTACTCCTGTTGTCGACTCTTCTCCACTATCATCTCCTACAACTCCACCTGCACCTTCTCCTCTTTCGTCCTATCCTTTCGTCTACACACGTCGACCTCGTGTTGAGCCTCCTTCTGATGTGCCTTCTCCTTCTTCTGGGCCATCTCTGTCTGATGAGTCACCTTCTCTGGGTGCCTCATCTTCTCCGGATCCGCCACCCCCTCCTAGGTATGGCCTCCGCGCTCGTCCGCTTCCGCCTCCAGACCGCTTTGGATTTGTTGGTGCTACTCTTGCTGAGCCTACTTCTTACCGCGATGCTGTTGTTCATCCCGAATGGCAGCATGCGATGGCCGAGGAGCTTGCTGCTCTTGAGCGCACCGGCACGTGGGATCTTGTCTCTCTTCCTCCACGTATTCGTCCCATCACCTTAAGTGGATCTATAAAGTTAAGACCCGCTCCGAAGGTTCTCTTGAGCGCTACAAGGCTCGTCTTGTGGCGCATGGCTTTCAGCAGGAGCATGGCCGTGACTATGACGAGACATTTGCTCCTGTCGCGCATATGATCACTGTTCGCACTCTTCTTGCCGTGGCCTCTGCTCGCCACTGGTCTATTTCTCAGCTTGATGTCAAGAATGCCTTTCTTAATGGTGAGTTGCGTGAGGAGGTCTACATGCATCCCCCGCCTGGGTATTCTGTTCCTGAGAGCATGGTTTGTCGCCTTCGTCGCTCTCTTTATGGCCTAAGCAAGCCCCTCGTGCTTGGTTCGAGCGCTTCGCCTCTGTGGTCACTGCTGCTGGTTTCTCAGCTAGTGCTCATGATCCTGCGCTGTTTGTCCACACTTCGTCTCGTGGTCGGACTCTTCTTCTTTTGTATGTGGATGATATGATCATCACCGAAGATGATTCTGAGTACATTGCCTTTGTCAAGGCTCGTCTTAGTGATCAGTTTCTTATGTCTGATCTTGGTCCTCTTCGCTACTTCCTTGGGATTGAGGTTACATCTACTTCTAATGGTTTCTATATATCCCAAGAGAAATATATCCACGATCTTCTTGATCGGGCTTCCCTTACTGATCAGCGCACCATTGAGACTCCGATGGAGCTCAATGTTCATCTTCGTGCCTCTGATGGTGAGCCTCTTTCTGATCCGACTCGCTATCGTCACCTTGTCGGGAGTCTTGTCTATCTTGCTGTCACTCGTCCAGATATATCCTATCCAGTTCACATTCTGAGTCAGTTCGTCTCTTCTCCTACTCAGGTTCACTACAGTCACCTTATTCGGGTTCTACGATATCTTCGTAGGACTATCTCTCGCCGTCTTTTCTTTCCACGCTCCAGTTCGTTACAGCTTCAGGCATATTCGGATGCTACTTGGGCTAGCGATCCCTCTGATCGTCGCTCTCTTTCTGCTTACTGTGTTTTCCTTGGTGGTTCTCTTATTGCTTGGAAGACGAAGAAACAGACTGCAGTTTCCCGTTCGAGTGCAGAGGCTGAGTTGCGAGCTATGGCATTTTTGACAGCGGAGGTTACGTGGTTACGGTGGCTACTTGAGGATTTTGGTGTTTCTCTCACTACACCGACTCCTCTGTTGTCTGACAGTACTGGTGCCATCAGTATTGCTAGAGACCCAGTGAAGCACGAGCTCACCAAGCATATTGGTGTTGATGCTTCTTATATGAGGTCTTAGGTCCAGGATCAGGTTGTTGCTCTTCAGTATGTGCCTTCCGAGCTTCAGTTGGCTGATTTCTTCACGAAGGCACAGACTCGTGTTCAGCACGGCTTCTACCTCTCCAAACTCAGTGTTGTTGATCCACCATGAGTTTGAGGGGGGGGTGTTAGAGATATAATACTGTTGTATTCGTATTGGTATAGGAGTCTATATTTTCTTGTACTCCAAGTCACCTTGTACTATATATATGCCTATTGGGCTGTGCAATAGATCCAAGTTGCATATCTCCTAACAGCCATAACCAGTGTGTGTCCCCATTAATACATTGTGACCTGAAGCCAAGCAATGTTCTGTTGGATCTTGAAATGACTGCATACGTCTCTGACTTTGGGTTGGCGAGATTCATGTGTGCTGGTTCAAATGCAGCACCTGCTGATTCTACAAGTTTGGCCGATTTGAAAGGATCCATTGTATACATTGCACCAGGTGAGAAATATTATAAGCCTATGTTGTTTTCTTGGCTTGTATGCTTCAGATGTATCATTCAATTTTCCAATCTTCTGTTTACACGATGATAATTTTTCCTTGTTTCACCTTTCTTATGTTTTCAAATGAAAGCAGAGTATGGAATGGGTGGACAAATCTCAACGAAGGGTGATGTGTACAGCTATGGAGTGCTTTTGTTGGAAATGTTGACTGGGAAGCGTCCAACTGATGAGAAATTCAAGGATGGTTTGAGCCTCCATGAATTCGTGGACACCGCATTTCCCCATGGAGTAGCCAATATTTTAGATCCAGATATGGTACACAATGATCTGGATGGTGGAAATTCTGAGATGATGCAGGGTTGCGTCCTTCCGATGGTTAAGGTGGCCCTCTTGTGCTCGAAGGCATCACCAAGAGATCGATTAGGAATGGCGCAAATTTGTACTGAAGTACTGGATATCAAACATGAATTTCTCAAGCTTTGCAGCGGAGGAAAAGCAGTGTGAGTAATAAGTGAAAAATAGTTAGCATATATTGTACGTCACAAAATACGGGTTCTGTATTTATGTCTGGCCCTTGTGTTTATTTTTCTCCCGAAAATTGGTACAGGTGATGTACAGAAAATCTACTTTGAACTACTATGTAAGTTTACTTTTGGTATCATAATGAAGTGCAAGCCTAATTGCCCTGTTGATCACACAAAAATGTACCGCCAACACCACCAACTCATCTTTCGCGGCCGTGGCACGCCGCAAACAACCGCCATGGTCAATAGGCTCAACTCTGGAAGGCGAGAGTAGATGGCAGAGGCCTTGATCGCCGTGGCTAGCAGAGTGATCGGAAGCTGGCTGGTCCACGTTGATGTTTAGGACTTCGCTGCTGATGTGAGAAAAAATGAAAGAGAGATTTTGAACTCCGTCTCTCTCCGTCCAGGACCTATCTACTCATTCACCTGATCCCCTTTCTCTTCTTCTCTCTCTTCATTCCAAGCGAGTTCACAAGGAGACAACGACGCAACATGCGAAACAGCTAGCGGCGGCGCCATGACCGCTCGAGGCCACAGCGGCACCCGAGCCAAGACGCAAGGTGGCAGCCGTGGGATGTCCGGCCTTCTCACGCACGGCCTCACCGCGTGTAGCCTCACAGGAACGCGCTTCTGACGGATCCGGCCTCCTCGGAGCTCCGACACCAACGGCCTAGACTCTAGCTCGCGGCGTGCTCACCTGCCGCTCAAGAAAATGCTCGCCAAAGGTGATGTTTGATGGCTCGCCAGCAGCTTTTGAAAGTTTTGATAAATTTTCAAGCTTTTCAAACTCATTCTAAAAATATATGAAACTCACTGGAGCTTGAACCTGTGAGTGACACGGAGCATGAGAGAGCTCGCTGTTGAGAGAGCGCATAAAGGCGAGACAGAAAAAAGTGTACCAGAGAGAAAGGCTCACAAGGATTGGTAAGAGGTTGAAGGGGTGACTATGCGCCCTAAACGGACGGCATATAATTAGGTGTTATGTAAACAGTCTAAAAACCTCCTTGTCAATATTTTGTATCTCTTAGGGACAAACTTATAAATTTGAGGCTATGAAATCAATGACACATCTGTGAAATTTAAGCATTTCTTTTGATTTCCACATGAAACTCTCTGGAACACATGTTAAATGTTGTGAAATCACGAGGCCACACCCACTATTGAAAACACGCCCGCGTCGCTCTCCCGGGCGGCTCGGGTGGAAAAACCCTAGCCGCCGCCGAGCCTCCTTCCCCTACTCCCTCCTCGCCGCCACCGAAGGAAGCCGCTGGGTGAAGCCCGCGTAGCGGACGGTGGCGGCGAGGCCTCTTTTGACCGGTGGGCGGGTTGGAGCCGGCGTGCTCGCACCCCTCTGGAGGCGAGAAGGTTCTCGTCGGGAGGTTCAGCAGCGGCGGTGGTTGGGGCGGCGTGCTCGGAGGTTCGGGCCGCCGTGACGGCGCGGTCCAGCGGCGGCTCAGGCAGGCGTGGAGCTCAGGCCCAGATCCGTGCGGCTGGAGGGGCGTGGCCAGCGTTGGTCGCTCCGCTAGGGCGGCTCGGGGGCCACTCCGCTCCGCCCGTCGCGCCGCCAACCGCGGCTGGCTTGGTGGGCGACGGCGGGATCTGGCGAGGGGCGAGGGAGCCGTATCTTGGCGCGGGATGAGGAGGACGCCTCCGGTGGTGGCGTCGTTGGAGGGGAGGCGGAGCCCGGGTTTGGTTCCAGCGGCAGGCCTGACGATGAAGGGTTAGGGCGGCTGCTGGAGGGGCCCGGGGCGGGCGCTCCAGGGTGGGGCGAGCTCGGGCTTGAGCCCGTCGTTTTTTCTCGCTTAGGCGGCCGGTGTGGAAGCCCTGGGTCGCCGCGAGGCTCGGACGGCATAGGAAGGCCAGGGCAGGCACAGGTTACAGGTGGTGGTGCTCTCATGTCGTCTTTTCGACTTGTGCTAAGGACGGGCTCGGTGGTGCTAGGATCTTTGGGCGAAAGCCCTGCTCGGTCTTTGACTGATACCGGCAATGGCGGCGCTCTGTTGCGTCGTTTCCCTTCTTGAAGGCGTTGTTGTTTGGATCTCACCATCCGATGTATCTCCACGAGAAATCCGAAGAACTGGCTCGCTGGTTCGGGCGACGGTGGCGTCTCAACGTCACTCCCTCCTTGGGGGCTTCGCCTTGGAGTCCTGGTTTTGGCAGTTTCGAAGTCGGCATGAGAACCGGACTGTGGCGGGCATTGGGTCTTCGGGTTGCGTCGGCAAGGCTGATGTGTAGATGACACTGGGCGGTGTGTTTTTACGTCGGTCCTATCGGTGCTGGAGAGGCGTCTCTGGACCTCGCCTCTCTCTGTTTCTGGCGTAGGCCTCCCTTTCGGGTGTCGATGGTTCCGGCAATCGTGGCTGTGGCAGGCTTGTCTCAACGTGACAGATGAGCGTGCTCTTTGGTTGCTGAGATGAAGTCGAAGTCGCTTGATCATGTGTTTACAGGCAGGCAGGGAGTGTGATGAGCGATGGACGATGACATTACAGGCAGGCATTGAGTCCGTTTTTCATCTGTTTTGTTTGGGTTAGCCGGCTTTGTCAGTGTTGCTATCTCGTCGGGTCTAGCTGTTGACCTACTTTAGCTAGGTAGCTTCCCGGCACCTTGTTGCAGGGTCTTAGTGCAAGGGATCGTTCCCTTGGTGGCTTCGGCCGGTGTTCCTCGGTTCTAGCTCTAGATCTAGTTTAGCTAGGTAGCTTCCCGATGGCTTCCGCTGGTGTTCCTCTTTGTAAATTGCACCTTATTTTGTATTTCGTTCTTTTCCATCTATGAGAGAGGCAGAGCTCCTGCCATAATTGTTCGAAAAAAAATCACGAGGCCACACGCGAAAGTGTAGATCTAAATCGAGACACTGCAGAATTGGCAATGAGAGACACCGATGTTTTTAACGTGGTTCGGCCACGAGGCCTACGTCCACGGGGCTTGACTACGGGCGCTCCTCCCCTTGCATTGATTTCTTTGTGTTGGCTTGGTTACATTGTTATAAGAGGCCAGTATACATGAGTCCAATTTCAACTTTATCCGTATCCTACTAGGACTCCCCCCGTAGTACCCTATTACAATACTACGTCTTCTCTAGTCCAATTTGTAACTCACTTGTACACATATTCGACACAAACTTAACATTAAACATACACGAAACACCATGAAATACGATGAAACAACTATGAATTTTGCTGAAATTTATTGATCTGGTTCAAGTACATGAATAAGTTGCTATTTTGTTTTAGAATCATGTTTGAAACACGATGAAACCAATAGAAACTATAACAAAACACTTGTAGAACTCATCTTAAATCTATCTCAAAATTTCCAGAAATTTTCAAGTTTTTGAAACTCATTCTAAAAATATATGAAACTCACTTGAGCTTGAATTTGTGAGTGTGACACGGAGCATGAGAGAGGTCGCTGCTGAGAGTGCATACAGGTGAGAGAGAAAAAGGTGTAACCAGAGAGAGATTAGATTGACAAGGACAGGCGAGAAAGATTGGGAAGGAACATTTCATCTCGACCGTTCTGGACAAAGTAGACGGTGAGATGCTATTCCATTGTTTTTGAGAGATGGACGGTACACCATCTCGTAGCAGCACTCGAAAAGAAAACAAAAATTTGCCTGATTCATGTTGAGCCTATCCTCCTCACAGATCATTCAGGCCTGCAGTTTTAAACATAGCGCAGAGGAGCTTGAGCAATTTTTTCACTTTTGAATTAGGCAATCTCTAACGGTCAAATCATCTACCGCAAGAAAATGAAATCCGGAGATCATAAGCTCGACACACAACCGAAACACAGATTCATAAATAAGGATATGTGTAGGCTATAGCTAGATCCATTTCCCTGGTATTATCTAGATTTGTGGCTGTTGGATTTAGATCCAATCCACCATCCTCGACTAATACTAACGTTTTTTTTTGCTGCCCCACCACCTTCTTTCATGTCTCCGGCGGTCCGTTGGATCTTCCATCGCGGATTGTCTCCTGAGGCCTTCCAACACCTCTAGTCTCATTTTTCTAGACCACCGACGACATCGGTGCCACTGCTGATTCACCGTGTCCAACTAAAATCTAAGATTAGTGTTTGCAGTGAACCCAACACCAATTTCAGTAAAACCGGACCCAAATGTCATAATTTTGAATGGGTTTTTAGATAGGAATTTCTATATCAAAAACTTTTTAAAATGGAATAACCCTCCCAAGTTGTTGCCAAATGTAACAAGCCATACATAAAAAATAATATAACACCAAGTTCAAGGCTAAAGGACCAGAACCTAGGTAGTAGAATTGTACATCCACTCCACCACCCAATTGGGTGGACTCAATTTCTTGTAATGGGACATACACACTGCAAAACTAGAAACAATTGTCTAGGCCGCAGGCTAAAATTGCATATATGTAGCAAACCTTTTTACCAAGGATGTATTGTATAGGGAGAACATTAACTCAACCATCAAATTCTGAACTCATCCGCGTTGACCTTGACGATGTGCTACACGACTTTTTTTTAGACGAAGCTTTAGCTTTCATTAATTCAGCGGCATAGAATCCACCACTAAGGGGCTTACAAGGAACTCTGGGCTCGACATGAGCCACACCGAAGGTTCACTAACCGTACAAGTATGCTTAGCGCAGCAATGAGTAGGGAAAAACTATATCAAACAAAATGAAAGATTTGGAAAGTTCTCCAACTTATTGTAGAGTGCAGTAACCGGAGATATGGCCTCCTCTGCGGTTCCACTTGAGCACTTCATCAGTAACCAGCTAGCTGCCTGGCTCATCTTGCTTAGTGACGGCGTGGTGGACTGCCGGAGCTGATGGGAGGATCATGGACTGGTTGGCCTCCTGATGGGAGGATCATGGACTGGTGCAGGCACCATATTACCAGCCAGAATCCGACGAGATTTGATTAGAATCAACAGAGGGCCTTCTTGCTTCCCCGTGCCGATCATTACGCTGGCGGACCTGCCACCGTTGGCTGCAAAACACAGGAAAACTAGATCATCGGAGAGTGTCCCTGGTTGGATGCTAATTCGTTGCGATCGATCAAACTGGCCAGTTGTGCAACTAACCAGAGAACTCACATGCTGAAGGTTCGTCGCCGGCGACGAGGAGCGGCGGTGCCAGCAGCAAGAGGGACAGCACCAGGGTTGCTCGTAGCGAGACGGGAAGCCGAGCGGCTCCATGGTGAATCAGAACCGATCAGAACCACACCGACCGGCGAGCTGAAGATATCGATTTCGTATATACGGCGTATAAGTAGCAGCTAGCGTGAACGACGCAGGTGGTCAAATTTGGACTTTGACGGCGTGCTGCCGCGGTTGCCAAGCGAGGCGAGATTTCTAGGTTGTGGACTTAATTCATGGCTGGGTACTTGTCCAACGATCCAACTGCCCAAGGGATAAGAATGATCGAACTATTGACCAGTCACCTTATTCACGTTTTCTGACGTGTGTATCTTATTATGATTTTGATCTAGTGGTTCAAAATGCGACTTGACGATCTGTCTCCTTATTCACCTGGCAACACCACGAAACTAAAGGAAAAAGAAAATACTGTTGTTCCTCCGGTGTTGGATGATTTTAGTCTTGATCTATAAACATTAAAATCAAACAAGTTTGACCATTAACTTTTAATACCAGACAGATTTAATCCTTAGCAGTCAAAGCGGTATAACTGATTACGTAACGGCGCTCACACACGTGACGGCCTAGTCAATAAAGTAAAAATAAAAAACATAATAAATCAGAAAAAAATAAAAAAATAAAAATTATAAGTAAATCAGCGGAAAGTCAAAAAAATAGGAGCTTCAAGAAAAAAAATTTGTAGAAGACCAGAAATACTTTGGGAAAACTACTTAAAAACAGGGAATTTTTAAATTAAAAGAAAATAAGAAAATACAGAAAAATAAAAAATTAGGAATATTCCAAAAAGCTCAATTAGTTTATGAACATTCATGAAAAATCATCATCTTTCCTAAATTTTCATTAATGTTCCTAAAATATTTGTAAGTTTTCTCGAATTCCTTTTTATTCCCTGATACTTCTGATTATTTCCTTTTTCTAAATCTTATGATTTTTTGTTTTTAAGAAATTCCAGATTTTTCAATAATTTTTGTAAATTTCTTAAATATGCATTTCTTTTTGTATTTTTCCTGAATTTTTTTAAATTTTCTTATTCTATTTGAATTTTCTCATTTTTACACGATTTGTGGCCGACTCCACCAAATCTTCACTTGTCAAGGTTTTCTCGATGCCGTTATTTTTTGGTTGGCTCCAAGAGATACATCTAGTTTGTCCTTGATACCTGCACCTTTGCACAATCATGCCGCGTTTTATGATATGAGATCCACTCCAAGGGCTATTGCGCATAAGAAGACGTATCCCACCCAGTCTGACTAACTTGTTTTACTACCTCAGCAAGTTCCAAACTTCCTTAGTCCAAACTCATTTCAATCCTTACACAAGCTCAGTGGATTGACATAGTGATATATCTGAAGCTGCAACTCTGATGAATCGCAAACAGTAACTTTTTGGGCCGGATTAGGTGACACAGGATGTCTCACTCTCCTTGGCAACCCTGATGAACACGTCTTCCAGAGTTGTATCAGCCAGGCCCCAGGCAAGAATGGCCACCCTGCTCTTTGCGTTCTCCATGGCTTGAAACACCTCTGAGATCCTCACCTCCTGCTTTGGCATATCGAACTTCTGCGTCCCGGATATGTGGTACACCCTGCTCACCGCCGGTGAGATGCACCGGACTAATTTCTCCACCTCCTCCTCCTGGCCCGTCTCAGTCGTTATCGTAAGTACATATGAGCCTCCATACTTGGTTTTCAGCTGGAAAGGCAGATTGGGTAGCTATATTAGCATTTGGGATCAACCATCATGTCTGAAGATATGATCAATTGCCGTATATAAATGTACCTCTTTAGAGTTCCCGATGCATCGCAAGCTACCATTCGCAATTATTCCTATCCGGTCGCATAGAACTTCAGCTTCTTCCATGAATGCGCTGAAAATTAATGGAAGTATGTTTAGATCATGTGATGTCAAGCTCAAGATATCCACACATGAAAATGCAGTATTAACCGAACTGAAATGTACTTCTGTATGAAAATTGAAGGTAAACTCCGGTATCGAAAAGAAAAAGAAAAAGAATTGAAGGTAAACTACCGTACTTGTGAGAATTATGGCCCTGTCCTGTTTGGAAGACTTCACAGCATTCCATAGATCTTTCCTTGATGCTGGGTCTAATCCGGAACTTGGTTCATCCATATAAACAACCTACAAAATGCTCCAAGCACATATTTTATACATGCACAGATATTCAGAAGTTCGCTGAATCATGAATTCTGTTGATAAATACAAGTACCTTAGGGTCACCAATTAGAGAGATCGCAACACTGAGACGGCGTTTCATGCCGCCACTGTATTTTTTCCACAAGCTTATCAGCAACACCGCCAGCAAGCAAACGCACACTTTTCAAAGATTTTTCAATAGCCTGGAAAGAAGGATTAGAGATTTTCATTAGTTGCTTCTGTATGGAATGATGATCTGGTTTTTTACAGCTAACTGGAAATTTGTGCTGATAAATAGTGAGTTCTCTTAAAAAAAGGTCCATATCCAGGAAAACGTGGAAGAGTATATGAATATGCTAATTCTTGCCTGGAATCATGACTGCATCAGAACACTAGAATGAGTATCGAGTTATTTTAACTTCCACTTATATATAAAGTCTAGGTTTATACTGACTTCTCAATTTGCTGAGAGATGATGCTATTCCTTGTACTTTGTACTGGGAGATTTCCACAAGCGTACAGGTCAGCTCAGGGCAAAAGAGGTCCTATATGCTAATGATACTCTCAGCTTTAATCGGCTAATACATGAAAAGACTGGATGATGCTTCAACGTTAAGTGGTAAATGGTGACGGTAGTCGAATTCTTCATATTCATGCATAAAAAATATCACTATATTAAATATTGTAACACATTACCTGAGCTAATTGTGCACCCTTCAATTTCTTAAGCCTGCCATAGAACATCAAATGCTCGCGGCCAGTCAGTGTTTCCCAAAGCAAGCTGCATAGTTGCAATGAAAGGAGAAAGTGATCACAAGTTCATAATTACGCTGTCTTAAAGTAACCTAGAACACTAGCTCAAAAAAAAATCGTTGAGGTAAAAACAACATTAGCTCAAAGTCATCTGAGTGAGAGAGATTAGATTACTCATGCTGCGGACAAACACCGATTCCTGTATAGATTTTGTTCATGTCCAGTCGTATGTCCATTCCTCCAATGTACGCCGTGCCAGACGTAGGTTTAGTAAATCCAGTCAGCTGTTGTAAGGTTAAGAGTCCTTCAAATTTGATTATGTGATCTACCTGATTATATACTATTATAGTTGTACGCAAACTATAGCTAGAACCGTTTGTGATAAACACCAAATTCTGAATTTGGTCCTACTAGTACATGACCCCTGGACATGCTGTTTCCTGATGTAAAGAAATGTATGACTGCACTATTGAAATTGGTCATATTTCCCTGAAAATGGGATGTGCTAGACATGATTTACATACTACTTCCTCCATTTCACTATATCTGTCTGGCGCGTATATACATAATAAAATCACACCATGCTTTCCCCTATTAGATATTTTGTGCCTCCTAGCTATGTGTGCCAGATAGATATAATGAACCGGAGGTAGTAATAAATTGTGATATCTATTATAGTCATACTTACCATGTTAATGAGAGTGGTTTTTCCAGCACCATTTGGACCAAGAACACCAAAGCACTGCCCACGTGCCATAGAAAGAGACAACTCTCTGACAGCAATTTTCTTCGAATTTCCATCTTTTCCACGGTACACTTTCTTAAGGTTGTCACATACGATCGAATAACTACTATTTGATTCTTGTAAGAGCTGTTCAACTATCTCTCTCTGTAAAGAAATATGGCAAAGTTACATCGGTGTGCCATGAGGTTCAGCACAAACACATTCAAGCAGGACTAAAATTTCAACATATATGATTACGCTCTAGGCTAAGCTTCCTAACATATCCATGTCGTATACAACACTGAAGTTCCGCAAAATGTAGAAAGGAGAGAAAATGTAACTCCGGACTCAACTTTAATCACGCCATAGTTTAATGATAAACTGACACATGAGCTACTTTGACCAATGATCTAAGCTTAACGGGATCAATCATAGACCAAAGAGTTATTAGATGTGTAAGGATGAAATGGGTAGAAGTACATACGATAAGAGAACACACCTCTTTGATGACATCTGTCCCTCTCCATTTCAATGGTAGCTTTGAACTCTTGAAGCTGTATAGTCTGCTGTTGAACAGCTTGAGAACGGTTCCCAGCCAGGCGAGAGCGAAGAAGTATTGCTGCCTTTCGTATTCCATTTTGGAAGGAACCGAAGTGATCCAAATAGACGGTCAATAAAAGGAATAGGAGCCATTCGAGTACCATTATGGTTAAAACACCTGTCATTCCATTTTTGGGATCACTCAAGTCACTCCACTGCATCCCCGTGGAGCCCATATAATGCACGAGCAATGCAGATTGTGAAAACTCGTAGACAATGCGGTACAAAGAAAATGCAGGGAAAAGTTCCAAAAGTGTAATCCAGCTTCCTTGAAACAAACAAATACAAAATTTCCACAGAAAATTATTGGAATAGAGGAATAAACTCTTACATGAAAGAATCCCTAAATCGTAATATTAACTGCATAAATATACTTCTACAAAGATAAACTTGCATACATACTTGAGAGGGAAATGTCTTCAACATAGGGCTTGAATAAAAATTCTCCTAAAAGGCCAGACCCAAATATGTAGAAATATCCTGTCACTGCAGCATGGTATGCCAAATAATCAGAGTAGATAATTTCATACCATCTGATGAAAATGGATATACCAAAACTATCGTTGGCGCATACCAGTAGCTGTCCTCACATTTGAGAAGCATGTTGCCATAAGAAATGCAAATGAAATTTGCAAGTTCATGTAAGCAAAGTAGAACACAAACTGTACGCCATAGTTATTCAGTCGGAAGAATCTTAAACCTGAAAAGAGAGAACCAAATATCATTCTTACGTTTATTTGTACAAAAAATTACATCCATAGTAATAAAAGTACAATCTTACCAAAACAGAACCAAATAGCATGAAGGACAGCACATAAAGCATTGACAGAAGAATAAAATAGCAATAGGATATAGTCCAATATGGGCAAATCTCCAAGACCATGCATCTTCATCATAATCCTAAGCTTTTTTTGCTTCTCGTATACAAGGTTGGTCAAAATTACCTGCAGTATCAATTCATTCTTCTATAAGCTAAAAAAAGTTGCTACCATACTTATTTCCTGTAAAAGTGCCAAACATAAATACTCCAAATTATTCAAAATAACTGGCGCTGTACAAAAATACATAAAGACCTGTCATACCGGGAAAAGAAGCTCCATAGTCCACACATAAGGCAGCTGTCCTATTAACGAAGATAGATCCAAAAGACCCATTTGTCTAGCTGCTCTAGGCATTTCTTTGACGAAATCAAATGATATCTTGAGACTGTTGCCCCTTAAATGAAGGTATCCATTTGAGGCCTGCAAAACTGAAACTCTATTAAATGTAAATAATGATGAAATGGTATCAGAAATAATTTGACAACAAACAGAATAGCACATAAAAATTGAGTAAAATGAAAATCAATAGTGACATGCGTATGAGTGTGACATTGAACAAATTCGTATAGAACTTAAAGGATGTAAATACACAATTAAGCAGTTAAGGAAGATTTGCCAGAGATAGAACATACTATCCTTTTTCTCAATTGAGAAAAATCATACCATATTAGTTAAGCGTGGAACTTGAAGCAATCTAGGTGCTTGCCACACTCCTTGATCAGGAACCAGAGGGACTTCTGCTTCGTAAGCATGAAATTTGCTCGTTGAGTTATATGAGATGACCAAGTTAAAGTTCCCCTGATCAGAGTGTAGAAGTCATATGCTGCAAACAAATGAATTTAGTGTCAGCGAGTGGTACAATAGAATAATTGATTTAAGTGCATAAAGTAAGTTGGAGATTTTTTATTACCTGCAGCAATTCCATTGGTCATGTTCTTATTATTCCCTTGGTAGTAACCTCTATAGAGTTCATCATTGATGAGCCATGAACTGTCCACGCCAGAGCATTAATCCCTCCGTGCAATGCACATCTATTCCAGGTTTCAGTAAACATTAGAAATAACTAAAATGGATTGCAACTGGTTGACATTGCTAGATGTCAAGACACAGGGAACGATTCTACGTATATGTATTTAATCAGTTCAACATGTTCGTCAGAACATTAATTATCCAAATATGCTTGCTACTATTAAGAATAGCTGAAGCCATTGGTGCTGTGAGTTTTTCTACTAAGCCTTCCACGTTTGTTG
This sequence comes from Stipa capillata, assembly GCA_019208055.1. Classification (NCBI taxonomy): domain Eukaryota; kingdom Viridiplantae; phylum Streptophyta; class Magnoliopsida; order Poales; family Poaceae; genus Stipa; species Stipa capillata. The sequence continues at coordinate 5,411 of JAGXJF010000799.1, read as the reverse complement.
TTTAGTAAGCAATTACAATAATTGACACTATGAGAAATTTTTTTACCTTGGGTCACAGTTGTATTGCCTCCTTGAAATGCATAAGAAAGTGTCAGGTTTGGAGTGCATTTGTTCTGAAGAAAGGAGTCAGCTCCAGGGGGAGTAAAAAATGTGTTTGCCATAAAATAGCCCTCAACTGCCTGCAGTTTTTGATACGTCACCAAAAAAGCCTAAACAATAAGGGTCATTCAGAAGGCATGACTCAAGGAAACTACCAGAACAAAATCAGCCAACGCAGAAATGTCGGTCGATACGTTCACTGAAGCATTATGAGCAGGGATCATGTTATCCATCACACCTGCAAGGAGCAGAAACCTGTCAAAAACCGCTCACCACAGGTAGGTCTGCAGTCATGCAACTACACTGAAAAAAAAAGAGCTGCATACTTCCAACAAACGATTGGTTCGCGCCGGTCACGAGGAACATTGCCGCGCAGGAGGACCCCGCGCCTCTGCACGACGCGTCCGGGAGATCGGTGGACGGGACGAGGCCGTCGTCGACGGCCCGGTATGCCGTCACCGGGATCTGCAGCACGGGGGGCCATTTGGGCGCACGAGGCAGCGGGCACTCCTCTGTGCACACCATGCCTCCCGTTGTGTTGTCCACAACACTGACGTTGCTGCACGAACAATCGAAACGGATGGGCCGGTCTTCCTGCGACTCCAAGCGGTTGATGGCGATTTGCAGGCCTCCGATGACTGAGCATAGGAGCAGCGGGAAGAGGATGAGGCAGCAGTTCGTCTTGCAGGCACGCCTCTGGCGGATTGGGGAGTCGCGAGAATCGGAAACAAGCATCAGTATCAGTGATCTTGGTACGAATAAACTTACTTTTGAAAATACAGTGGCATTTGCAAACAAGAATAGTCGCAAAATTGAATCTTGGAACCAAAAAAAAGTGTGTGCTGCATCCTTCGCTCCTCAGAATTAATTGCAGGATAACACGGACTTAATTAGGATTGACCCTACGAGCACTTGAGTTCTTCTCACTAAAATCCGGAGACCCAGGATCACAAAAGATGCATTTCTATCACACATATTCGTGCATGGCACCCTCTCATGGCGAATTGTCCACGCAAGAGCAAAAGTGCTAGATTTTTTTCCTAAAAAAAGGCACGATAATTCTGCCGATACAGTTAGACACAAACCAATCGGAAAAGCAAAAAGGAAGATCGATCCGCGTCACCTGGATCACAAGATTCTTCCTGAAGAGAGCGTTCGTCTGCTCAAGGCTGCTGGAACCCATATCGTTTCTTCCTCGGAGAACTCGAAGGGACGAAGGCAACGAGACGCTGCACTGCAGCTAACCGAGCTAGCTAGTTGAAGAGAGTGTCAAGCCGGCCGAGCATGTGAAATGACGACTTTGATCCTCGAGTTCACCGTGGTCGTCACGGTCGAGGATACCCCTTCTTTCCTTCCACTGATCAAGGTCAAGTCAGATCAGTTTCACGTGAAAATATCACATCGTTTTTTTCTTTCGATAAAAGAGTATATCTTTTTCTTTTTTTACGCGAGAGATAAAAGAAGATTTGGTGGGGCGCGATGGCATTACAGCGTGGGACATTTCTTTTTGCACGTAATCTGGAGAAGGTGACGTTGAGTTAACATGACTTTTTTTAAATAATATTTTTTATTCACAAATGATAAAAATATCATCGGAGTTCAGAATTTAAAAAGTGACCTCAGTCGGCACGTGGTATGGCGATTAGGTCTGATTGCCAGACGCATCGACGATTTTAAAGGCTATCGCCAACAGAGATTGGTAGAAACTGTCGCACCACCAACCAAGCCCAACGGTCAGTGATGTAGCACTATGACCACGTGGTACGGTGATTACAACCACCCTATATAAAAGGCTGCGTGGTACCACCCAAGAGGAGACACGGGAGAGCGCATTCGCTAGCAAAGAGGGAGGAGAGCGCTTGGGGGCATCGGCCGTGAAATTGGAGGTAAGTTTACCACTTTTCTATAGCTAGTTTTCACTTTTATGGATAAATTTAGTAGTAGATTTATGATTATGGGTAAATTTAGTAGATTTAGGATTGGGTGTAAATTTAGTAGATTTAGAGGTAGATTTAGGATTTAGTAGTAGATTAGTAGATTTAGTAGTTTTACATATGTTTCACTCTCCTTCGGCCAACTCTATCGTGTTGCTCATCATATGTTTGGTGGTAGTTATGTTAACATTGTTGTGAGGAGAGTGAAAGGTTACAAGATGTACAAATAGACTATTTTTACATGGGTACTAGCTATTTAGATGTAGAGATTTTACATTTCTATGTAGATAAAAAATAGACTAGATTATTTATTTGCATGAGGAATTATTTTTATATGTAGGTATATGCAATTTTTTATCTCAATAAATTAATATATTTATTGTTAGATGTAGTGATTTGTACTATATGTAAAAATAGAATAGATTATTTATTTGCACGACGAACTATTGCAGATTCTTTAGTAGTTTGTTTAGTCTAAGATATTATGTTTAAATGACAGGAATGTCTAAACTGGTCGAATTTGTAGTTTATTATGGTATTGGTGAGATCCACATGGATGAGCTGGTTCGGTCGATCTTAGTAACTTTCAACAATGCAAACTTATTATGCAAGATTAAGATAAATACCCTATCAGTAGTATACAAGAATAGTTGACACAGGCCTTTGGTCTTGATTTGGAAGTGTATAGTATAACCGTGCAGGCATATTTCAGCATATCTTGCACGGATTGGCGAGCTTGGTTGAGAGCAAGTAACACGCGCAAGGGTTCGCATTATCCGTTTGTCCAGGCGATAGCAAATGAGGTGTCAGCTCAAAAGTGGGAGCTAATGAAGTGGACAGAGCAACACAGTGGCAGAGGAGGAGGTTGTTGTTGAAGATGAGATTATAGAGGAGGATGCTCCTCTTTCTGCTCTGTATGCTAACCAATACTTGATCGATTGATCGACGATGGGGAGATACATCTGGAGATAGTATACAACATGTAAAGAGATGATGTCATTGCTAGAGAGGAACATATAGGTGTCAAAGATGATAGTAGCAAAACGGTTGGAACTCGGAATAAGAAAGGAGCGGATGATCTAATGCCTAGTATGTGTTACCAAGACATGTCCATAGCCATGAATATTTAGGGTCCAAATGATGCCAATTTTTCGTACAAGCTGAATGACAAAGATAGAAGTTAAGGGGTCTGCGAAGCTCTGGACGATATCAACACAAATGACATTTCAAGTGAAGAAACTTGCAAAGATTAGTATTCTGTTAAGTGTAAATTCCTGGTTGTGATGGCTACATGTATGCATCTATGAGGAAGTATGAAATGCATTGGGTCATAAGAAAGATGGTGCCATGCACATGTACCATAAGTGATGTTCTCGACAACTATCAAAACATTAGTGCAGAGCTTGTTACTGGATTGATGTATCATGAGATAGTGCAGAATGTTTGCATGCCGACAAAGTCCACACAAATATTTATAGAAAGCAAGTAACAGTACATCATAACTTACACCGTGGCATGGAGGCTAAGCAGCTAAAATGAAGCGACGGTTTGGAACATTCATAGATTCTTATGAGAATATGTCTTATCTATTGGACACACTTGGAGAAAGAAATGATTGAACATATTTTCACCGCATGGAATGGTCATCTCCGGACAAACCTGGGAAAATATTGTTGAATGGTGTTTTCTGATCATTTGACACATGCGCCGCGGCTTTGAAATATTGTCACATGGTGATTTGTATTGATGGGACTTTCATGACATATGTTCAAGGAAAATCTACTAGGTTGCCCACTTCTTCTTCAGTTTGGTCGTCCGAGTGCTTCCCAATCGGGCGTAGGTGGACGACTCACCTTACGGCCCCGATTTCTACCATGGAGGTGCACCCGAGTTGCCCGAGAATGGACCTACTTTTGGGGCTATGTGGACATGAAGATGAGTAAGTTACATGTTTTTTAGTTCAGCTTATTAACTTGTTACTTATATGTGGTACAAATTTCTATGTACGTGTTACAACTTCAGTGGATAAAGGTGAATGTTTGGGGCAACTATTTTTCCTTCACGAAGCAGTTCCAGCACCTTCCTCCACATAGTGTCATCTGGGAGCCTTATTACGATGAAGCATAGACGAGGCGTACACCGCTCATGGGAATGTCTACATTGTGCCGCTGAGACAAGAACTACTGGAGGACGTCTTCGACATCTTTGTGAAGGACCACTCACCTCACCATGTCACTAGATAGTTCAGCTTGCACTAGATGTACCCACCTCCACAAGTAGAGCGAGTCAACATAAATACACACAGATAAGTGAATTTTCAAAAGTGTTTTACGTAAAAAAATAAATTAAAAATGTTGACATGTAGTTGCTATCCATAGGTAGTCACAAGGGAGGAGATATCAGGGACACATAGTGGATAGCACGGGTTGCCTCTTTTGTAGATCGATGGGCCAATGCCCTAGACAATGTCTAGGTTGAGGAGCAACCCATTAGCTCTACCAAGTTCAGGGCTTACCTGCAGTGGTACTTTCCACATAGGTGCATCCACTTTATTTGTGGAAGCGAGCCTCCACAACGTGCAGATGGACAAACGATAGACATGTACCCTATCTACGTAACAGAAATGTTGGACTTGGTAGTTAGTAAGGCAAAGTAATTTATTTCCATGTCTTTACTTGCACATAACTTAGTAGCCAACCAATGCTTCTCTGTTTTCAGGGATAATGGGCGACAGATGCAAGCATAGAGGCCATCGCTTGGCTTGGCTGACACCCAGTTGGCACCAACTCATACTCCAGCGCATCAAGGATTGCAGAGTTGACTAAGAAGATCATGAACCTATTCAGGTGCACGTGAAGGGATGACATCGTTGCCGGATTAGCGTGGGCCAAGGAGCACACTGACCACCATGTCGTACATAGCTGAGGCACCCGTGGACTCTCTCTCCACAGCCACCGGTGCCTACGGAGGTGAGTGGTTCTACGTGACAGCACAATGTGTCCCCACACACAATGAGCCGGCAAGGTAAAACCATTGTCATTTGTTAAACAATCATAGTATCAAAATGCTAATTAATTCCATCAACATACAAGTCCCGTCATGCCTTAGCTACCTAGTAGTCCGACTATCGATGACTACCTCATGGATAGTCCAGATACTCACCACTTCACCTTTGCTAAAGAGGTGGACAAGATGGTGCCACCTTTGCCCACGCAGGAGACACAGGAGACTATAGTGCCAGAGGAAGAGGACCCGACTAGAGCCCTAGGCAGGGGTCACAGAGTGGGAAATGCACCGCTGAGGTTTTCACTGTCATTCATCAGGAAGAGACCACGATGACGTAATTCAGCTTCTACTGGAGGACTATCGTGTTATGCT
>JAGXJF010000798.1:0-112032 GCA_019208055.1 Stipa capillata | reverse complement strand
TTTTTGACCAATTGAAGTGTACATCATAGGTGATCAAATGGCCATCGCTCTTCTTACTAGACCAATCTGCTATAATTATTCCATAAACACCTAGTGAATATATGGCAAAAATACCGCTTTTTGGTGATAGTTTATGGTTTGAGTTCCTATAAAAAGAATCTTCTTATACCAGATGGAAGCCAAGACGTTGCTTTAAGCAACAGTTGTGATATGCTTTTTCATATACTTCATTTCAGGAATAGCAAATCCTTGGAATTCTAGAGATCCAGTGCTAGTTCTAGTCTAGAAATTGAACTCGAAAGTTGTTAGTATATGTTTCTCTAAAGAGATCTATTTAGAATAGGTAATTTTTTTATTTTTTCCTCGACTAGCTTTATCTATGCGTAATGAGTTTCGATATATTGGGTGTTTTCGTTTAGAAATAGAAGGCTTTTCATGCTTGCTTACGAGCATTGGAATGGCTTGAATGGAATGAATATTAAGATAAATAAAAGAAAGAAACTAAAGAGAAACAGGTATAACTGTACAGTTGAAGGAGGAGTAGTATTTTCACCACGAGGCGGTTGCTTTCCCAGTACCCTACGAGGATTTGTTCCTTCCATACAACCTCCGCGAAACGGATACCTCATTGTTGATATGTTAGACACAGTAACTATTTACAATCATGATCTATTCCTGTAATACCACCAATATCACTTCTTGGTTTTATATATCTAGGTACCAATACTAGGGAATTGTTTGCTCAACAGGAGAAGTAACTCATACTTCTAGTGATGCACTCTACACTTTATGATTTATACTATTTATGTAATATAAAATGAGTTATAACCATGGAGACATACACTTTAGCTTTCATTGGGTCTTAATTGTACCTAAATGAAACAAGGTAATACCTTGATTTGTATAAGTGTACTGTCGTGACTTCATGATTATCAAGCAGTTAATGGACACGTGATTAAACACACTAGTCGGTAACCCATGCAATTGCACGGGCTAGAGTATGGAAACACTGTTCTAATTTTCCATAATTTAATGATGAATGTGTCATATGGCATCAGAAATATGATTTTGATACCTTTTAGGGATGGAGATTTAGCTCAATTTCCTTTAGTATGCTATTATAACTTGGTCTTCACCAGGTATATGGCTTATATTCATTACTCTTCTCATATCAACATAGGGAGAGTCCGCAATCAGTATAAGTTTAGACTCTTGCAAATAAACATTAGATACAGTGAAAAATCCAAGTGAAAAGATAATAATTAATGATATTTATTCATTAATGTTGATGTAAAACGATAAAGAAAGGTTAGATTGGGGTTACAACTAACCTAAATAAACTGAAAGGCTAAACACTTGTTGACACAAAGAGGCATGCCAAGAGAGGAGGAGGAAGGAAAGCTTGTCGATCTGAACTTTTTTGTACATAGGAGATCGATAGATGCGGGAGGACGTCCATAAATACAACATCTTATTTTATCTTGCACTCGGCCACTTCAAATTTTTGACAGATCTTTGCATCATCAAGTACTAATTCTAGGTGGTATAGGAATTAATTTCCCTGTTGTGATTAGCATGTTTGCCGAACTAAGTAAACTCATTAACTTCTATCATTTCTGCCGACTTCCACGTTCATGTGTACATATATGTATGACATGCACGGGAGATCGCATCCAAATTCTCCATGCAGTGCTCGTGTTTAGTTTTAGCCTTGATCCCAATGTTTATATGTGCCTCTGATTAGCTACTTCATCAAAACATTAGCAACACAAAGATTTGTTGGATGTCAGTTCAGCAAGGCTGATGCATCTCACGGTCGGTTAATCCATGTCTCAAACTCCTGGCATAATAGGCAAGAAAAAAAATTTATCGGGAAAAAGAGAAGTCTGACCAGGTTGCACTCTCTGCAGCAAATAAAGAATGTCATGGCAGAAAATTTTAATTACTTATTTATTTAGAAATACAAGGTTATGAAGAGTAAGGAGCAAGGACTCCTTTTTGTGTGAGAATTTCTACAAAGTCTGTATTGAAATAGTAAGGAGCAAGAACTCTTATTTAGAAATTCAAGGTTACAAATAGTAAGAAGTAATGACTCCTATTTGCGTGAGAATTTCTAGGGAGTCTATGGCCCCCTTCTAGACGGCTTCGGCTTGTGCATAAGCCGGCTTAAGCTTAATGGTGTGGGGAAGCTGCGGTGTGGGGAAGCCTGATAAGCCCCACCTTCCCCTTCTAGACGGCTTCTGAGATTTGAGCTTATAGGCAGAGGTGGATTGTGAAAAGTCTGTAATACCCTTTGTCTTGTTTGTTTGCTGTTTGAATGATATTAACACTATCTTCATATGTTTTTTACGTAGTTTAACAGTTTTCCCTTTATCCATCTATTCAATAATTGGTAGCGGTTTAATAAAGAGCACACAATAAAGAAACATACATATGTACTTATTTTTTATTTCATCCCACATCCTTTTTTTCTAGTTGCTGAAAATTGTGTACAACAGCATGCACATGAGATTTATCATTGGAAGTGATATCTATTAGAGAAGATACCCATGCTGAAGTGAAGACAACAGCATACATGCAAGAAAGCTCCAGCTCACATGGCAATGATCAGCTTAAGGAGAAGATCCAGAACACTAAGTATATATGCAAAAGGTCAAGGAAAAATTATGCTTAGGTCCATCGCCTCATTCATTTTTCATATTACGTTTGAAACACAAGATATTCATAGCAAATTTGCAGTACAGCTTAATGAATCAAATAATCACCCCCACCCTTTCTATAGGACAAATACAACTTTCTGACGTTCGACAGATCGTTCCACACAGGAGAATCAATTTGCCTAGGTTGTAAATGAGACAGCAAATGAGACCCCACATATTTCTGCCTTGATAATACGTTGCCAGAGGCCATTTTCAAACTCTCATTTTCATCACCATTTACACAAGAGACTTACATTTGGACTTACATTTTCAAGTTCTCGTTTCATGTCCTCTTCCAAAATCAAGATATAAATTCCATTAGAGGAAGTAACAGTAAACAACTCTACTGTCCACAATTTTTTCCTTTATTCATGATACTTCTGGAGAGATTCCAGTAGTTAAATTAATTGGTCGAAGAAGATTAATTACAAAGTGCACACACTCGCACAGCAAGGGACGATGTAAATATAACAACAGGAGCATTTTCAACCATCACGTTAAGTATACAGAAATCGCTATTAAATTCGGCTGGGAAAAATCAGCCTAAAACTCACAAGTGCCAACCACTATCTCAAACGTCATGAGCTAACACATACTACATTTATAACGTGGAACAAGCTTCGAGCTTTGGGAGGACGCTGCGCCATGCATCAGCAATATCTTTAGCTAACTTGGCTTGACCTTTGGTGAACTCATGGAATGCAAGTCCAATATCAGCTGTTTTCTGCTCCTGGAATCGTGCAAGCTCTTCGTTCATTACTCACAACAAAACACAGTCAAAACAATTATTCATTCACAATTTCTGCACACTTGTAGGAGTTCCTCAATAAGAACTTGCCTCGCTGAACTCAATTTTTGATTCCGAAAACTTCTCAGGGTTCATGAATTTCATTAGCTGCACACAGAAAAATTACAAGCAACAGTAACTCCAGATGAGACCTGAGGATCTGAGCAAATCATCACCTGCAAATTCGACCCTCAGGATTCGAGCTTTACAGAGCCGGCGACGGGCGGCGGGCCGGGGGGAGAGCGGATGCGACAGCGGGGAGAGCGGAGGCGGTGGGTCGGGGGAGAGCGGAGGCGGCGGGGCCAGAGCCTGTCGGATGCGGCGGGGGCGGGGCCAGGGGCGACGGGGCGGCGGGAGGTGGCGGGGGAGAGCACCGGGGCGGGGAGACGGAGGTAGGGGCGGGGCCGGGGGCTGTCGGAGGTGGCGACGGGTGGCGGGCCGGAGGGAGAGCGGAGGCGGCGGGCCGTGGGAGAGCGGAGGCGGCGGGCCGGGGGGCGAGCGGAGGCGGCGGGCCGGGGGGAGAGCGGAGGCGGCGGGGCCGGGGCCTGTTGGAGGCGGCAGGGGCGGGGCCGGGGGCGACGGGGTGGGGAGACGGAGGTAGGGTGGGGTCGGGGGCTGTCGGAGGTGGCGACGGGCGGCGGGCCGGGGGAGAGCAGAGGCGGCGGGGCCGGGGCCTGTCGGAGGCCGCGGGGGCGGGTCCAGGGGTGGCGGGAGGTGGCGGAGGAGAGCACCGGGGCGGGGAGACGGAGGAGGCGCGGGGCGGGGAGGAAGAGGAGGTGGCGGGGAAGGGGAGGGGCGATTGGATCTGGGCAGGGAGGGGGTGGGCGATGGAGGGGCTGAAGGAAATTTTTTTAATATATACCGAGTGGCATACGCGGGTAAATTTTAGGAAGTAGTGGGGATAGAAGAGTAATTATCAGAGGTGGGAGCTGGAATAAGCTCGGGAAGCCTCAAAACGAGGCTTCCTGGGCACCAACAGGAATAAAGAGTGCTTAAAATTTAAGCCCAAGCTAAGCTTTGCCTTCTAGACAGCTTATGGCTTCCTGGGGCCATAAGCCACCCCATAAGCTGTCTAGAAGGGGGCCATATATATGAATAGTAAGGAGCAAAAACTCTTATTTAAGTCAATCTAAACCGTTATAACTCGGTCCCACCAGATAGATGGTCAGATGTTTTTCCTTTTCTTCGATTAATGTGGGAATTTCTAGAGAGTCTGTAATTAATATAGTAATAGATTTCCTCTGTAGATTATTGTATTATTTATTTCTTTTGCAATCGGCTAAAATTTAGTAATGTGATAGGTCTTTTGCCATTTATGTTTAGTTGTGGAGGGAGATCCAAGGGAGGAATCCCAAACACTTTGTAGCATGATTTTAATTTTAAGGTATTTCCTAAGTACACAATATTCCTATTTCATCATACTTCATAATAATGCTCTCTAGAAGTAAACAATTTTCTTTATGCAGTGCTACAAGCAACTGTAGGGAACTAACCTTTGCGGATATTATGTTTGCCACTACATGCAACTAGTGATGACATCTTTGAAGATCGCTGTTCTTAAGGTTTGTCAATCCTACAACGATTTATTAATACTTTTTATTTTATATATATAAATATAAATAAATAAATATATATATATATATATATATATATATATATATATATATATATATATGCATGGAATTGATCTTACTCGGAAACAAAACCTCATTTGCATTAGTCGAGGGAATTCACCTAATTCTCGTCGAGTGCAGTCACACACCTAATAGGCGAGTTCCATGGTAGCTAGGTTGAATGAGTAGAACAGTTTATATTGAGCCACAACTTTGTGTACACGTTGTACATGTGGTCTAATTATTTGTACTTGTGCAATTAATGAATTTGATCAATGTTATATATCTATTGTGTGTGTATATGTGATGTTAGTTTAAACTGATACATATCAATGCTTGTTTCAAAAGACAGCAATACCTCAACCATCTAGGATATTCAGTGATCATAGATGGTTAAGTAGGCACAGCCGCACGAGATATATCCCATTATCCTAGATGGTTTAAACCGTCTCGGATGTTAGTTTGAACGTGAGGGTTATGCGTGTTAGTTTTTCACTGTGCTGCACATGAGATATCTAGTTTGGGCCTGTATGCTGTGGGTCTTCCCCTCCGTAGGGCAGTGTGTCAAGTTCTGGAACAAATCATATCGTGAAGGCTTTCATGTTGATCTTCTTAGTCACCCGCCTTGGGGCAGGGTGCTGGACAATTGAGGTGATCATCTTTAGTTGGGAACATGAGTAGCATTTTGTCACTAACGTTTGCCGCCTGCTACCTGACTCTCAACAATGATATTCAATCGAGATGCATCTACAAGTCGTATCTTCCGCATCGATTGATTATGTGTGCATCTGATGTTACTCTTGCATGGAAATATCTGCCACAACGCTGTGATCTTTTTAGGTGGTGGCACTTAAGTTAATCGGATTTGCTATTTTAAGCGTCGAGAAATTCTTATTTTCTGGTTAATCAAGTTAAAGATCATCGAGGCTAACGTCGTAAAAAAATTATATACAACTTTAAATTTTAGAATGTGTACTTATCCAGTTACACATTACTAATTATAAAATTATACACAATTTCTGAAATATACAACCACGCAATATCCTAACTCTCCCATTGTTGATTTGGAAGTAACAAAACATCCAAAATTTATTAGGGATAAGTATATATTTCGCTCCTCAATTATTGTCTGTGAGCACATTCATCCTATAACTCTAAAACTAGGTAAATCTCACCATTAACTGTCAAATCCGGATAAATTACCCCCGACAGCGGTGAAAGGCGATTTTGCGCTGACTTTGAGTGGTTTTGACTTGGCTTAGATGACGTGGCGCCTATGTGTTAGCCACGTCACCTCCACACGTTATCAAACAAGTCATCAAATTGTAAAGTTAGGAAATTTTGACAAAAATTAATTATTTTCCATTTCTGAAATCTAAAATATTCAAAATAAAATCCTGAACATTATTTTATTTAAAAAATTTCAAGAAAATTTGGAAATAGTTGGGTAAAAGGATTTGTGAGGAAATTTTTAAAATTTCTTAAAATTGAAGAAATTTGATCGGATTGTTTATTCAAATTTTTGAAAAATAAAAAATGGTCGGGTTTTCTTTTGAATATTTCAGATTTTTTGAATAAAAAATGAGTTAATTTCCTAAAAATTTTCTAACTTTACTATTTTATGACTTGTTTGATGACCTGGAATTGATGTGGTTAACACATAGGCGCCAAGTCATCTAATCGGGTCAAAACCACTCCACGTCAGCATAAAATCGCCTTCCACCGTCATCGGATGGTAATTTACCCAGATTTAACAGTTAAGTGTGAGATTTACGAGGTTTTAGAGTCCTGGGATAAAATGTGTTCATAGGCGATAGTTGAGAGGTGAAATATACATTTATTCTAATTTATTTAGTATATTCTGCTGTGTGAATTTATGCAGCTTAATAGCTACTAGATTTCTGTATGATATGTAAACAGGTCATGGGTCTATTAATTGCTGCTGGTCTGTATTGTTGGCCCCTGTCCGTAAACAGCTGGGCATCGCCAGCACAGGACCTGTCCTTAAACAGCTCTATGCGAGGAGTCGGAGCCACGGGATCTCCATCCAACCATGAGCTGGAGAGGCCCAGCCAACACAATTCCACGGGATGCAGGCGTGCTGTCTCCTGGCCCTCAGGCTGCACATGACCTTTCTAGTGGGCAGAGCTATCTACAGAATATGTTCAAGGTGAAATCATCTATAGTTTCAATGTTTCAAATCCCCTACAGTTTGGCAATGATAGTGCAGTGCTTCGGTATATATAGATATCGTTTATTAAATGGAACAGGAATTTCACCTAGGCCAATTGCTAAACGCTCGCTCAGTACTACAGAAATCATTTGTCCAGACGGTTTGGAAACACCGGGCGGGACGGTTTTCCAAACCGTCTGGACCAAACAGTCAGCACAAATGAACTTTGTCCAGACGGTTATTGAACCGTCTGTACAAATACTTAGTACAGACGGCTCCACACACGAGCCGTCTATACTACTCTCTGGTACAGTACCTCCGTAGCATTTTTACAGACGGCTCCAAACCACAAAACCGTCTGCACAAATGCATTGAACAGTACTTCAATAGCATTTGTACAGACGGTTCCATTTTCAGAACCGTCTGCAGAAATTATTTGTACAGACGGTTCTACACCTGGAACCGTCTGCACAAATGCTGTGTTAGGAAAGCGTTGCTACCGCGGCAGCAGAAACAACCGTTTCTGCTGTCGCGGTAGCAGTGCGGCAAGGCGACATGCTGCCGCGGCAGCGGAAATGGCTGATTCCGCTGCCGCGGCAGCAGTGCTGCAGGGCTACAGTAGTGCCGCCTGCTGCCACGGCAGCTGAAACAGACGTTTCGGCTGCCGCGGTAGCCGTGCGGCAAGGCGGCATGCTGCCGCGGCAGCGGAAATGGCTGATTCCGCTGCCGCGGCAGCAGTGCTGCAGGGCTACGGTAGTGCCGCCTGCTGCCACGGCAGCTGAAACGGACGTTTCGGCTGCCGCGGCAGCCGTGCGGCAAGGCGACGTTGCGGCCGCCTGCTGCCTCGGCAGCGGAAATGACTGATTCCGCTGCCGTGGCAGCAGTGCGGCAGGGCGATAGTGCTACCGCCTGCTGCCACGGCAGCGAAAACAGAGGTTTCTGCTGCCGCGGCAGCAGTGCGGCAGGGCGACGTTGCTGCCGCCTGCTGCCGCGGCAGCGGAAACTACCGTTTCCGCTGTCGCAGCAGCCGTGCGGCAGGGTAACGATGCCGTGCGGCAGTGAAAACGCTAGAAACAAAGTGATCAATCACAGGCATAGCATACACAGACACACAATGTACTCACTGATCTTAGACATAACATTCAGAAGCAAACTTAAAAGATCATTCTCGACAACCACAAAATCATTTACATGCATTGTTAGTGAAAAAAAACTCTCAAGTCATTGAGGAGCAATTTGAGGACAATGGAACTCTCCGGTCTCCTTCAACACCTCTCTAAATATGAAAGCTATTAACCGTTTTTGAACAATCCGGACGCCCTCAGCGTCGAGCTCATCTGTAGGGAACTTGAAAGTCTGCACAAGGAAATTAAATAGCTAGGTTAGGCACGACGTCCGAACGATGAAAAATGAAACTGCATATAGTGTAATGACACTAACCTCCACATCTACCGGACTAGAGCCAACGATTTGCATCATATATGTCGCCACATAGTATGCACAGAGATTGCTGCCCGCCGGCTGCTTGTGGCACTGTAGAAATCATGGTTACGTGCAGGGTAATTTAGTTTTACCGAATACATATTAGAACGTGCGAGGTGATTATTCTTGGGCGAGGGAGGAATTATTACCGGGAAATGAAATCGGTGTCTCGGTTCGGTTCGTGGTGTTTTCACAAGCCCCCCCTTGGCAACATATTTCTTGAACGCCCCGTTGAGCACCGTCGTCAAATCTGCGTACTTCTCTGGTGGGTAGTCCCTAGAGTCGAAGTACGTGGCATGTAGACGTTCTGGCTCGAGGCCGACGAGCATCCAGTGGAAGTTATAGTTGTACGGTAGAAGAATGGCGTGCTTAGTACATTGAATGAGCATGACGTCCGAAATGTAATCCTCGACCTCGTTCGGCTGGAATTGGACCATTGTGCATATGACCACTCCTGGATCGAGGAATCCGATATTAGGGTTCTCTGTCCTAGCCTCTTGAATCATATGTCTGCACATAAAAGTAATGTCATTGAAAGAGCGTATCAATAAGTTAGGCAATTCATTTAGCTTAAACAGTGATTGAGAACACTTACAGTGTCCAGCATCTTAATAGGCTGACATCGAGGGCGTCATGACGGTAGAGGTCTGATAAATCCGAGAAATTGATGGTAAAGGTTCCACCTGGATGAAGGAAATGTTGCCGCTTGTACGCGGCGCAGATATTTTGAGGAAGCTCTGTCTCCTCGTTGGACCTCTTCATGTAAAATTCGTGCAAAATCTGAGCTGCCCAACCAAGTCGTTCTAACGCCGCCCGTGTCACTAGCGGCTGCCGTTCCGTGTATTTTCTTATCTCGGGTTCTTCGTCTACCTCTTTGCCCTTGGCCAACTTTGTGCTATTTCTGGTGGCCCTACGCTGAGCTTGAGGAGCTGTTTTGGCAGCCTGTTGGCTAGATCTGCTAGATTGCTGAGATCGTGCTGAAGCGGATTTCACCTTCGGTGGAGGAGGACGGCGTGAGAAATCTTTACCGTAATGCACCGGAGACAGCGGCCGTGGAGGAGGTGGAGGGGCAACCAGGGAAATGTACTTCTTCGGCCACTGGATGAACGTGTGGAGGGCCTGCCCCAGTGTCGTGACGTTGTCCTCCGGCGGTACAGGAAGTCTGAAGGATCTGCAATTCGCATGCACCATGTCCACTGACACCTTAGCGTTATCCGCCGCTAGCGGAACTCCGTGCACCGTCATCGTGCTTTCTGAAGTTGGAAATACTAACCCCTGGCCAGCCTCAATCATGTCAGCGGGGCCAAAACAGCTGGGCACGAGGAGCTTGCACTTGGTTGCCACCGCTATGTCGTCGAGAGGGAATCTTTCATTGACGTCTTCAGGCGGAATAGGGTCGAAAGGTAAGTCGTCGGCGCGGTCGTCATCTCGAACGTGCTGCGGTGGGGATTGTTCTTCCACGTCTTCGGCATTCTCGTTTTCCACGGATGCGCAGCTACTCCTGCGCCGAGCGTGTGGGGATGAGGCTGCGGGGCTGCGGTCGGCCGCGGCGGCTGCATCCTCCTGCCTTATCTGCCGCACCCGTTCTTCAACCCTCGCATCGATCCTCTCTTCCAGGCCTGCAATTATTTCTTCCATCAGCTCGTTCTTCATCTTTTCACGCTCAGCTGCCTCGCGTTCAGCTTTCGTTCTCCTCCGACTCCTGTACTGTCCCTGCATCGTCCGGGAATCCCAGCTTCCATGGAACCGTCACCCCCAGGCCACGCGTTCGACCCGGGTGCTCTTTGTTTCCCAGAGCCGAGGTTAGTATGTCCTTTTCCCTGGCTGCTTGGAAAGTTCCTTGAGCGGCTTGTTCTGACAGTCGCATAATGTTTTCAGCCACCTGGACGGTTTCGGGCTTGTTGAAGGCGACGGTGCCATCAGCCGAGATGTTGGCCCTCGCGCGATACCAGTTCCGGGCCCGCCTCTCTGGGATCTGGGAGAACGGCGTGTCGCGACTCTCCTGAGACGCCCGCTCGTCCTCTGTTCTCCATTCCAACTCCTTGCGCGCATACCCACCGCTTCCGAGCCTGTGGGGGTGAACGTTGCATGCCTGGCGCGCCCTGTTTGCCTGACTCCACTGCACGAATTCCTCCGACGTGCACCTGTCCACAAATTCCGCCCATTGATCCTCCAGGTACCCGTAAGTGTTCGGGTCCTGCCTGTAGGGCATAAGATCGTTCTTCACGTACGTGTTGTACAGCTCGCTCTTGAAGGTCTTCCACGCCTTGCCCATCTTCGCTTTTGCCTGTCTTTCCACGGCCTGCTCGGTACCTTCCGGGAAGTCGAACTGTCCTTGGATGGTGTTCCACAGGAACTCTTTCTCGTTATCCGGCACTGACGGCCAGCTGGCGTACGTTATCGGGATCTTTTCCCTCGCCAGTGACGCGCACGCTCTACGGAATGCCGCCTGAGCCTGATGAGGCAATATGGGCACACCCTCAGCACTGACTTGAGTTATCGTGAAGTGACCCGTGGGCATTTTATTTTTGCCTCGGCCACCTCGCTTTCGCTTCTGCCCACCCGATTCTTCGGTTTGCTCACGACACGAGGCTTCTGCAGGTTGGGAGGGCATCGGTTGAGCCGGTTGAGGAGACACGTGCGGCTCGTCTTGTCGGGGAGAAGAGGCCACCGGCTGTTCACGTTCATCTCCTCCGGACGCCATCTTCAAAAGACGAAAAATTCAGATATGCGGTACACGACTAGATTGTAGACATTTTCATATAAAGACACATTCTTTGTGAATTAAACAACAATGAGATACATATGTACAACAACTTCGTAAATAGTGCTAATGTCCGTAATCTCATCATAAATATCTTCCTGAACTCTTTTATACATGAGGGCTACATGAGTTATATATGTGTTTGCCTCCGACTTTGCTTCACTCTCTGATACTCTTTAAATCTAAATGTACTCTCTATTTACTTCTTTCTCGTTTTTTCTTTCTCAACACTCTTTCTCTCTCTAAATCTACTTCATACTTTATATAGCAAACTTCTATTATTAGATCAGTTATTTTTATACTCTTCTACAACATTTCTTCTCTTTCTCAAGTGTACTCTTCACAACTAACATCTATTAAATTCATTCTCTATTCAATTCATTCGTTTATCTAGATAAAGTTATTCTGTTATCACTCTTTTCTCTTAACTATAAAAGTTGTAGACTTACTAAACTTGCTACTTCTCTTATAATACTATAATTTCTCATTCTCTCTAGTTAGTCTTAAAATACTATAATCAACTCGTATCGTATTATCTTAAAGAGCATATAGTTAATGATCTATAGGATAAATAGGTTCTAGATATCAATTCTTTAATGTACTCTTGTTTTAATTTCTCATTCTCTCTAGTTAGTCTTAAAATCTTTCGTTTCTCCCATCAGTTGATTACATTATTATTCATACATATTTTCACTGACATCATCTTTTTTCAATCTTGTTATTTAACTATCTCATCTCTAATTAAACTATTATTGTCTTTCACTCAAGAGTCACTCTAGTTCAAAGTACTTAAGTTTCAGAGGAAGTTCAGTTCAGAATCCACTGCAACAGTTCTCAAAATTAAATGAAACTAAAGCAACAATTAAGGTAACTAAAGCACAATAATGGGGCTGTGATCTTCAAAACAAAACCTGCAGTTACAATATTTTGCGCGTTCTATCTATGGACATAAGCAGAAGCACAAAGTAATTGAGTAAGCTCCTTTACAATTGAGTGCAGAAATAAGTACGCAAGGAGCAATAAAGGATTGTCATTCCACAAAACATAATGTCTTTGTTCTTCTTGCCCTACAAGCACTTCAGCCACCCCCTTTTTCCATGAACAACAAATGGGCAAACACAGTTTTCGGCTCCTCCTCTTGAGTTCCTTATGATTCCTTGCTGGTCTTCGTGTTTGATCTCTCCAGATCGAGGTAGCTTGCAAAAAACAAAGAAAACAAGAACATGCAGGGAGGAGCAAGGAGGTGCTCGGGGACCCTACTACCTTCGAAGATCTGGAGCGTTGGGGAGGAGGACGACGAGCTCGGGGGTCGTCGGCGAGGCCGGCGGTCAGGGGAGCTCGAGGAGGTGATCGGAGGAGGCTGGTCGGGGGAGCTCGGGGGCGGCGGGGTGCTCGGGGGGCGGGGAGCTCGGGGGCGGCGGGGAGCTCGGGGGCGGGGAGCTCGGGGGCGGCGGCGGCGACTGCCTGAGGGCTTCGGGGGCGGAGAGCTCGTCGGCGGCGGGGAGCTCGGGGGGCGGCGGGGAGCTCGGGGAAGACTAGGGTTAGGGACTTAGCGAAAATTGAACTGGCGGCGCGGGATTGGAAAGAGGGGATTTATTAGATAACGTTAGTCCAGACGGTCGGCAATACAGAACCGTCGGGACTAATAGTGCAGACGGTTCTCAATATCGAGCCGTCCGCACTAATGTTAGTGCAGACGGTTCTCAATATGGAGCCGTCCGCACTAATGTTGCAGGCGGGACCCTGTAACATTAGTGCAGACGGTTCTCAATATGGAGCCGTCCGCACTAATGTTAGTGCAGACAGGTCTCAATATGGAGCCGTCTGGACTAATGTTGCAGGCGGGACCCTGCTACATTAGTGCAGACGGTTCTCCATATGGAGCCGTCCGCACTAACGTTAGTGCAGACAGGTCTCAATATGGAGCCATCTGCACAAATTAGTGCGGACGCTTTCCTTCATAGAACCGTCTGGACTATTAATGCACTGTGCAGAGCCGACGCGGGGTGGGACTTTTAGTCCCACCTCGCTAGTTTACGAAGCCTTCGACCGGTTTATATACCGTTCCTTGAGCGGGGCTGTCGAGCATCTCTCAACCGAGCATATCCGTCAGATCCTCCGCCCTGGCCACTGGGGCCGCTGGTCAGTACGGGCCTGCGCCCGAGTCGCCTGTGATGGGCTTGATTTGGGCTTGTGCCCATGTCGCCTGTGATGGGCTTGATTTGGGTGCAGGCTTTGGAAACCAAAACCCCAGTGGTAGCCGGGCATTTTTTCTTCTTTTTACCTTTTTTTAATTTCATGTTGCATTTGATGGCAGTAATAATGTGTAGTAAAATAAGGTTTTATATTACTGATTCATTGGGAACTCATAAAATTGAATGCAAAAAATGCCTTAAACTTGTAAAATTCATAGAAACTTCATATGAACTCCAAATGAGTTGAACTTTTTTTATAAATTCATATTTTCATATGTACAATTTCATGGTACAACTATTTTAGGGTTACTGTAACACAAAATCTGTAAACCTATTATTACATGAATAGTTCATACAGAAAACCCTGGTGGCGATACATAAAAATCGGGTTAGATCATAGCAAATAACCTAATCTCCATTAACAACCAGCCCTTCTTGATGATTGACGCGCAGATAGCAGGTGGCCCCGAACGGTAGTTGTTCTTCGTTGAGCGCGGTGCCGTCTCCAAGAGGGTACTCATCAAATTGATTGTACTCTTCCTCGTCCACGACATTCTCAACTCCGACAATCCTTCTTTTCCCCTGAAGGACTACGTGAAGTTTTTGATTTGCCGGGTCTTGGACATAAAAGACCTGAGTAGCTTGTTTAGCGAGTACGAATGGTTCCTCTTTGTATGCGGCACGTTCGAGGTCCACTGTAGTCATGCCGTACTTGTCGACCTTAACACTTGAGAGTGCGACCCAACGGCACCGAAAGAGGGGGATCTTGAAACGTACATAGTCGAGTTCCCAGATCTCCTCAATGTACCCGTAGTACGCACACACCCCACGTTTGTCCTGGAAGGCATCTATGCGGACACCGCTGTTTTGTACCGTGCTCTTCGTATCCTGTGCTCTGGTATAAAAGGTGTACCCATTTATGTCGTAGGCTTCAAATTTCAGTATCGTGTGACTTGGCCATCTGGCCAACCAGCCAATATTCTCCTCTGTTGTACTATTAGCACTTCGAACCCGCAACCAGTTGTTGAAGCTGCGGTTGTGCTGTCTGGTAAGCCAAGCCTCCGTACGGCCTGGATTCTCTCTGTGCAGCTCGTCCTTATGCATGTTGATATAGGGGGCAACTTCAGTCATGTGTTGCAAGACTGCGAAATGGGCTTGAGATAACGACGCGTAGTCAGGGATGAGTGTTTTCCTTCCTATGGTCCCTTTGCCATCCAGTCTCCCCTCGTGGCGAGACGTAGGCACACCTATCTGTTTGAGCTGGTCCATGTAATCGACACAGAACTCGACCACCTCTTCGGTTGTGTAACCTTCGACGATGCTGCCCTCTGGACGAGATCTATTTCGTACGTACTGCTTGAGAATTCCCATGTACCGCTCAAATGGGTACATCTGACGTAGAAATACCGGTCCACAGATCTTTATCTCTCTCACGAGGTGGACGGTAACATGGACCATGATATCAAAAAACGACGGAGGAAAGTACATCTCAAGATGACATAATGTCTTCACCAAATCGGCCTGCAACACATCTAGTGCTTCGGGATCGATGACCTTCTGAGAGATTGTGTTGAAGAAGTAACACAGCCTAGTGATTGTGTCTCGGAGATAGCTCGGCTGGATATTTCGGATTGCAACAGGAAGCATCTGTGTCATCAACACATGGCAATCGTGGGACTTCATGCCGACCAATTTTAGATCTTCCATCGAAACAAGTTTCGAGATGTTGGCGGAGTAACCGGACGAAACTTTCACACCTTGCAAGCACCGGCATAGTTCGGTCCTCTCGGCCTTTTTCAGGTTATAGCAGGCCAGAGGAAGCCTTGTTCTGCCTTGTTGGGAGGGCTCAGGTGCCAACTCGGGCCTGATCTTCATGTCTACTAAGTCGAGGCGTGCGTTGAGGCCGTCCTTCGTCTTCCCTGGAATATTGAGTAAGAGACCAATCAGGCTGTCACACACGTTCTTCTCTACGTGCATAACGTCGATGCAGTGGCGAACTTCAAGGTGCTGCCAGTAGGATAACTCCCAAAATATTGATTTCTTCTTCCACATGCCGCTAGCCTTCGCTTTTTTACCACTCTTTCCAAGGACAACATCGATATCCTTAACCATATCGTACACCTCTTGCCCGCTGTAATGCCTTGGACATAAAGCTCTCTCCCTCGTCCCATCAAATTGGTCCTTCATATTGCGGTACGGGTGATTCCTCTTAAGGAACCTACGGTGGCGCATGAACACCGTCTTACGGGAGTGGGCCAGCCACCTACTCGCGGTACCATCCAAGCACTGAGGGCAAGCCTTGTCTGGCTCTTTACTCTGGCCCGAAAGGTTGCGTAGGGCAGGCAAATCATTGACCGTGCAGAACAACATGGCGTGTAGGGTGAAGTTCTCTTGTTTGTACGCATCCCATACCTACACCCCTTCGTTCCACAGTGTTTTCAGATCTTCCACCAATGGTCTTAGGTAGACGTCAATATCATTCCCAGGTTGCTTTGGCCCTTGGATAAGCAGTGACATCATGATGTACTTCCGCTTCATACACAGCCAAGGTGGTAGGTTGTACATACTAAGAGCAACTGGCCAAGTGCTGTGCCGGCTGCTCATGTTGCCGAAAGGATTCATTCCGTCCGTGCTCAACGCGAACCTTATATTCCTCGGCTCCGCACCGAAGTTTTCGAAGATCATGTCGATGTTTCTCCACTGCACGGAATCGGCAGGGTGTCTTAGCTTTCCATCTTTGTTACGGTCCTCCGAGTGCCAGCACAACAATTTGGCCTCTTTTGGGTTCGCAAACAAACGTTTCAGACGCGAAATTACGGGCAGGTACCACACCACCTTAGCGGGAATTCCTTTCTTCGGCTCGATGAAAGACTCGCCGTCGTCTGGTTGACTCTTACGGTTGTAACGAGATGCTTTGCACACTGGACATGAACGCAAGTTCGATAATTCATTCCGGTACAAGATACAGTCGTTCCGACATGCATGTATCCTTTCTACCTCCATCCCCAGGGGACAAACCACCTGCTTTGCTCGGTACGTGTTTTTGGGCAGCTCGTTACCATCCGGAAGCATCTCGGAGAGGAGACCTAGGAGCGCCGTGAAACTCTTGTCTGACCAACCATGGCTGGCTTTCAGTTGGAGCAGCTCGAGCACGGATGACAGCTTTGTGTATTACGGCTTGCAACCCGGAAACAAAGGTTTCTCCGAGTCCTCAATCAAGTACATGAACTTGTGTAAGTCTCTCTCAGTATTAAAGTTCACGTCGGCATCGCGCAGCATCTGATCCAACCTATCATCGTCATCTGCGCCACCACAGTCATCGTCTGCACCTACTTCCTCGTGGCGGCCACAATCATCGTCTGCACCTACTTCGTCACCATGTTCTCTCCTTTCGTTGACTTCGGGTTCTTCGACGATGCCAACGTCTTCGTGTAACATGTTCTGCTCTTCACCATGTTTGGTCCAACATGCGTAGTCCGGTTTGAAGCCCCTAATAATCAAGTGCGCTTGGATCTGTAGGGCTGAGTTGTGTCCGAGAAATGATCTCTCATTTCTACAATCGCAACAAGGACAATATATATATTCAACACCCTTCTTCAACCTATCCTCCTCGGCAACTCTCAGAAAATTCGTCACACCGTCAAGGTACGCTTGGTTCGTACGAGAACCGTACATCCACACCCGATCCATCAAGCTACACGCGCTGCACAACAAGGAAATTAGTGTTAGATTGACCTAATAAAAGAAAGCGACCTAGCTTCTCATCGGGAAAAAGGAGCTTATCTAGAAATCGTACTGTACTTTAAGGGTTTAAGGGTATAAACATAAATATCAAAATGCGGAACATCGGCATGAGATGAAATGCATGTCATGGAATCGATGACATAAAATAAGGACTAATGCAAATAGAATCAATTTCATCGGAGTCCGGACGCTCAAAATATCGCGATCCTAATTTCTCCGGCGGTTCCGGAAACCCTAATTTGAGTTTTTAGTCAATTTTATTTTTTCTACAATGCAAACACGAATGAAAATGACAAAATTACGTAGATCTTATTTTTCTGAACATTTTGATATATTATTTGCATTTTTCTGACTAATAATGATTTTTCTATGATTTTTATAAGATTTATTTATTTAAATACTCTTTTTGATCTTTTCCTCAGTAAAAATAATAAATAAATAAATAAAAAATAATATATCCTGACAGGTGGGTCCCACTGGTTTTTTATTTTTTTAAATTTTTTTTCTTAAGTGGCCTGAGGTCCGGCGGTCGGCCGGGACGCCGGCCGAGCTCGCCGGCGGCAACCGGCGGTGGCGAGGGACAGCGGCGGCGGACGTGGGAGGGCGGCGGCTTACCGGGAGGCGGCGGGGCGAGGAAGGCGGCCGGCGGCGAGGTGGAGGCGACGGCCGGCGGCGGGGAAGCTTCGGGGCGGGCCTGGCGGCGGCGGCGGCGGCGGCAGAGCGTCGGCGGGTGGCGGCGGCGGCTCGGGGAGGTCGCCGGCGGGCGACACGAGCTCCGGTGGCGGCGGCGCTTGCGGGCGGCTCGAGAAGCGGAGGGAGTGGGAGTGAGGGAGTGGGAGTGAGGAGTGAGCGAGGTACATTAGTACAGACGGCTCCAGATAGGGGTGCCGTCTGTACAAATAGTACAGACGGCTCCCAACTGGGACCGTCTGTACTGTACGGGTTAGTGCAGACGGCTCCCAATTGGGACCGTCGGTATTATTTGTACAGACGGTACCGGTTGGGAGCCGTCTGTACTGTATTGATTAGTGCAGACGGATTCCAACTGGGACCGTCTGTAAAAATAGTGCAGACGGTCCTTGTTTGGAGCCGTCTGGACTGTTGTGCACAGTGCAGACGGCTGCAGTTAGGAACCGTCTGCACTATTTGTACAGACGGTTCCCAACTGCAGCCGTCTGCACTGTGCCGTCCCGCTTGTTCGGCATCCTTGGTCGTGATTTGTGCAGACGGTTCGTGTTGGGAACCGTCTGTACTAAGAATTGTGCAGACGGCTCCCTGTTGCCGTCTGTACAGGTGGCGTCCCGTTAAATGCTATCTGTAGTAGTGGCTGCCCACTACTGTTAGCTTGACTACATGGCAACTAACCCAGAATTTTTAAAGGACGTTGTAGTCGGATAATGTAGCATGTTTTTATATAGATGCAACTGCAACCAACAACCTTTTCGACTGAAATAATTAATCGGGAAATCTATCTGTCACGTGCCCACGGCTGTCATGTGCAGCAGCGCCTTGCGGGCCACCCGATCCTGTAAGGAAATGTTGCATGCAGCGAATCTTCTGCTATATACCTATTTTTTGACTGCTAAGAAACAAATCGTTGGCATCAACAACATTGGGTGCTAAATTTGAATTTTGAAATTAATTTATGGGTTCAGATCCATAAATTGCCAGATGGTTATAGATCTGAGGCATTGGTAACAAATTTGGCAAGCAAGAGAGGCGAAGTGGTGAAAGTAGAGATGAAGCTACACGGAGTTGGTGATTTTCTTCGGGCAAGGGTGCGTCTGAATGTTAATGAGCCTCTTAGAAAGTTTGTTACGATCACTCGTAAGGCAAAGAGAGAGTTCTATCTTCTCAAGTATGAGAAAATCCCGAAGTTCTGTGGGGCATGCGGACTCTTGGGTCATAGTCATGTTGAATGTGGTACCGGAGAACATGATGAATCAAAACTCAAGTGGGGTGATATTCTGAAGGCTGGAAGAGATACGTGGCATGGTAGGAATGTTTATGGCTCTCGTGGGCGTGGTTTCATGGATGGCAGAGGTCGTGAGGGTCGATCCGACAGGGGACGGGGTAGAGGTACGCACTTCTATGACTGGCGCAATTTCCAAGAGATTGATCGGGAGAACACCGAAAAGGAGTTTGATGACATAGGCTATAGACTTGCTAATCCTAGAGATATGGAGGTTTCCGAGTCGGAAAGTGAGAAGATCACCAAAAGGAGACTAGCGTTAGAAGAGAAGGAATCTGAGGTTGATGAACAGGTTGGGCAGGGTACTGAGACGGAATCAGAGTCAAACAACAAGGTGATTGCAATAAATGAAACTCAAAGAAATGGGAAATTGGGGGATAAGGCAAAGAGGCAGAAGAAAGTTGGTGAGGACGATCATCAGTACCAATCTCTCAATCGGTGGGCCCCCTAGAGGGGTCCCACCAGGATCAATGAATATCCTGGCTTTGAACTGCCGCGGGTGTGGGCGGCCCGAGACGGTTCATGAGATTAGCAACCTTATACGGTTGTATCGTCCCGCCTTGGTCTTTCTCTCGGAGACCAAAGTGTCAGATAAGTGTCACGGACCCGGAATAGCATATGATTAGGGGAATGCGAAGTCGCCAAGGACCGAAGGACTCGTCAGCCCGGTGGCACGGTACCTGCGCCGTACACACCAAGGTAGAGCGATCCGGCACCCGCCACATGCGAGCCGGCCGGAAGCGACCACTCTTCCCAAAACCACATACGATTCCGTAATCCGGTGAAGAGTCAGAGTCGTTCCCGAATCCTACCACGACAAGCAAGGTCGGAAGAGCCCGGCGATTCTACCCACACCCTAACCTAGCTCGGAAGCTAGTGGGTCGCTCGAAAGCCCGGTAGAACGCCCACACCCTGCCTGGCCGGCACTGCATCTCAGCCAGCGGGTCACTCAACCAACACCTGCTCGACTTAGTAGAAAATGGTACGGCCTCGATCCTTCACGGCATACCCATACACTTCATATCATTCACGCATTGTGCAGGGCAGCCTGGATTAACAACTCGGATATCATCACAAAGCTCTACAATACGATATTACTTAATAACAGTCCACGATGGGACAACATATTACATCAGTCGGTTATCACCGGAAACATATCCGAGTACGGAGAAACTTAACAACAGCGGAAGCAAAATAAGTGAGTCCCACAGCGGCACAGTGACCGCTGAACAAAACACCAACTATCCCATTGTTCGAACACTACCGAGGAAACCAAGTTTACGCATCGTCAAAGTAATCTTCGACCACCGGCTCACCTGCAAGCTCCAGGGATAACCTGGGTGAGTACGAATGTACTCGCAAGACTTATCCGTGCTTGATTAAATGTCCTACTCAAACTAGTACAACCACAATTAAACATGAATGCTTCTCAGAGTAACAATATACAAATTAAGAATATAACATTAAGAAGGTGAAGTAAAGAGTGACTAAGTAACAAATTAATTCAGGGTACAACATATCACAGCTATTTCACCTCGAGATCATGTCAGACAATCTAATCCATTATCCAGTTCATAATCGACTCCCCATCCTGATCACAATCCAATACGATGTCTAGTTCATAATTGAATTCACACCCCGATCACAATCCAATAGGAAAAATCCAATTCAAAGTCAATTCCAATTACCAAATTTTCAGCCATCAAGATAACTCAAGTTTCTCAAATCCCTTTAATCCATGGGAAACACATTATCATTTAATCTCTCGAAGCGTTACCGGAAGATACGACCACCTGCGCCCATATTGGGTGCATAATCATTTGGGGGTAGCGAGCCCCCAAAAGCAGGGAGGCTTACCCCAACTATGCCGCAGGGAAGATCTCCGCCTAACGTTCACGTGTTACAGGGACAATAACACTCTGGCGTATGGTTGATGTGGCGACAAAAACCTTCACACATCCCTGGGTCGCCGTCTCGACTGCTATTAACATCAACCGTACCCTTTGTGCACGCCCTCGGCACTCACAACTCACCTTATTAGTTTAAGTTGTTAGGGTACGAGGTCGATTTATAACCATAACTGACCACATCATGTCCCAATTCAAATCCAACACTTCTGACGAGAACATATCGTGAAAACCCTAGCATGCTAGTCGTACGAACGATAACCACGATACATAACTTATAGCTCACAATTAAGTACAAACAAACACACATACGACAACAGTAATAAGAATGCAACAAGCTCTGCTTGCCTGATTCGAGTTGTTCCTGGTCTTGCGGAGAGCTGTAAGCCTGGTGGTCTTCCTCTTCAGGTTCTTTTATAGGCAATACGAAGAACCGGAAAAGAAACGATAAAAGCAGTAATGAGACCCAGCATGAATGCATGATGAGTGATGTAAGGGATGGATCTCTAAGACCATCCCACTAAGGTTATGAATCCGTAAAAGTTAAGTTGTTATCCTAAGATACATGCATGTCAAGTTTTATTAGATGTCCAGTTGTATTAGCTGTTAAGTTCTATTAGATGTTAAGCTAGGGTTTGAATGTTACTATTCACCAAGGATGGTCATGACCTACAATATGTATCATATGAAGGGGTACTGGGATACGAGGCTAACGTAGTTGGAATTATTCAATTCGGGGTTAAGGTCGTCGAGTTAGGGTTTATCGACGAACGGTGGTAAAAGGGACTACAATCACATATTGTGAGATGACTTACTGGGCATGGAATATAGTATGCAACTAAAGAGGAGGACTTTAAATCTTTAATAGGATTAGGGTTCGTTCGATTAATTCGTAATTGTGGTGGATGAGAACACGGAGTCGCGATTATATTCGAGCCGTTAGGCGAATGATGACACTAGGCATTCTAAGCTTGGCTGTTAAGCTAGATTCTCTAGGATACATACATTTAGGGTTTACTCAGATTTAGCATTTCCTGTCTTCTTCTCAGTAAAGAAATAAGCTTACATTAATTTAGAATGTCTGCAATAATCAGTCACTAATTGACTGCTCACTTACTAACGGGTTATTAGTATATTTCGCGGATTGAGTTCACTGATTAGCTTCATGGTAGCTCACAAAATAGTTGGTGTATTTACCGAATGAACTGTTCATTGGTTAATGAGAAATTGGGACGTTTTCAAATGTCTAAACTTAGTTGATTAAGCTAACTATCAAATATTAGTGCACTAGAGCATTGATCAATTTAGTGACGTGAGGAAGCAATATTGTAGTGCAACACTGCTTAGCTATATTAAGCATATAGACATACCACTGTATGCTGTTCCTAAGCTAGATATACACACATCAGAGACCGACGGAGCTAATCAACATATTAGTTAGCTATTGCCCACTAACTAACCTATTGATATGGAGTCAGGTGAGACAAGCAAACCTAAGTAGCAGTAGAATACGCGGTGGCATAGTTAGTAGCATATGTTGATTATTGGTTTCTAACAGCGCCTATTAGTAGAACTAACGTGTCAGGAGGGTCAATGGTTATTTGTTGCTTTAGTATCAATAGTGTAAGGTTAAGCTGGCCCGTCTTACGGTATCACTTATAATAGAATTTTAATAATACTAGAATTTTAATCCATGCTTGGACTGATTCGGCATGCCATGAGGAATAAGTCAAAACTCATTGTCTTAATGCAGTTAACTTGTGCTCATTGATTCCTGAGCATGTATCACCTATACTTAACTATCATTGCTGCTGTTTTTCTGATTACCACAACTAATTCTGATTAGTTGGGATTAACCGCCTAAGTTATCCACTCGTTGACTATTGTAGCTGCTTAGGCGCATAGCATATTCCAATTTCATCGCTGATTGATTAGTGAACGTGCCTTACCTTACCTAGTTGTTATTGACCAAAACATGAAACTGTCAGGACAGTTCGTCGTAAATGAAATAGGGTAATTAGGAAGCGCTCAGGCTAAGGGGAGGGCATTAGAGATTGGTGACTTGTCAATTCAATAGAACTTAATTGAGTGTATGGTTTACCAATTGAGTTAAGAGATATCTGGTCGTTAGGATTAATACTCGGTATTGGACAAGATGGCTTGCTTCCAGGTTTGCAGTTATTTGAAAAGAGAAACTTCTGAACTAAGATTGCAATGATTAGAAAATGGTTCCATATTTGAACTACGGATTATGCAAAAAGATTAATTAAGTGATTAGCATTAAGCTAATGGTTTGGTCACTACTTATTTTATTATGCTGACTATAGGAATTGCATGCAGCCTTGACAGGTTATGACTGAACCTGACGAGGGACCAACCATTTCCTATACTGGACCGGTTCATTTAGCACATTAGCAACTATTTTGAGTAACATCAGAGTAGCATTTTGAGGGCTTAAACTGTTCTCCTCGGTGCAGTACATGAGCTCATCAGAGGCAGCATTGCATTCAAGCAAGCGCACGAGAAGCGGAGGAAAAGAGAGGGGGGGAAGTGTGTGCAGGGGCCTCACCCTAAGGTCAACGACGCAGAGCTCGAAGGCGACAGGTGGATAGAGGGGGAGCAGACGGCGACGACACAGACGGCGGCGGAGGCGACCATCTCCTTGGTGGCTTGGGCGATGAGGTGAGGGACTGGTAGATGGGGTTCCCACCAACTCCTCTGGTTCTTGCACTGGAGAAGACAAGACAGGGAAACGGGCAAGCGATGGTGCCCAACGACGATGAGCTCGAGCTTTAGCGGGCGGCGAGATTTCCTCATCAAACACAGACGACGGCATTAGCGATGTTACGAACAAAAACTCATCGCTCAGGGGACGCCCACAAGGGACTAGGAGCTCACCGGTCTGAGACGGATCCCAGCGTGGATGTGGTGAACCCGGGGCAGCCGACGGTGGCCAGCTCCGGCGGGCGGTTGCTGGCGGTGGCAGCGCGGCAGAGGGCTAGCGGCGCACCAGGGAGCGGCGGCGAGCTTGGAGCTGGCCCGTGGCGGCCCTGGAGAGCGACGGGGCACGGGGGTGAGCAGGGGAGGGCGGAGGCAGAGGCGCCAAATCGGAGGTGGCGCGCCGGCGGGGAAGCCCAGCTCGGGCTCGAAGGCGGGGGCGCACGGGGCGCTGCAGCGGTGAGCCCCAGCGGCGGAGATTTGGGACGGCGCTACAGGAGGAGCTCGACCCGGAGCTCCTCGGATCTGGATGGGGCGGAGAGCCGGCGGGAGAGCACAAGGGCGGCGGGATCTAGGGAGGCGGTGGAGATGGCCGGCGGCCAAGAGGAGGTGCGGCGGAAGGCAGAGGAGAGGGGCGGGGTGGAGGGCAGCCAGTGGAGGAGAAGCTTGGGGAGGGGGCCCGATTTGGGGAAGAAGAAGGAGGCCTGGCGGCTTCCCTTGGGGGTGGTCGGCAGGGGAAAGCGGCAGGGGACCGGCGCGTGGAGGGGAGCGGCCGGAGGTGGAGATGGAGGTGGATCTGGAGCTTCTTGGGGAGCTCGGCAAAGGAGTGAAGAGGCATGCGGGGAGGAGAAGATGAAGACCTGCAGCTGCTGGGGTTGCTTCGTGGAGAGGAGAAGGGCTCTGCTGGGGTGAGCCTGTACGACAGATGGAGAGAGGGAGCTGCCATGCGGGTGAAGAAAAAGAGGCGGGAGACTGCTGGGGAAGAAAAAGAGGGCTTTGCCCGCTGCCATGCTGCGCAGAGAAGGAAAAGAGAGAGAGAGACTGCAGCAGAGAATTCACTGCCATGTGGCGGGAAGGAGCTGCAATTATCTTAAATAACCTTTGGGGTATCTTCATAACTCTATGTTTAGTATTAGGATGGTAATTAAGTTATAATTATGGACTTTACAGGAATTAGGGAAGGGAAGGTTCATCTTATTACCTCGTTTCACTTTTATCCGAAGAAAAGGAATGTTAGGGGAACACTTGTTGCATCTCAACTTTAATTGATCTGAAACCTTAGTGATGTTTCTCGGATGCGTTTAAAACTTAGCGAAACCCTAGGATTATGTTTCGGTGAAATTGATTTTCGCAACTCCGTCTAAGGATATTTTTACGTCACATGTCTAGGGTTTTCGAGTTGAGCCAAATTGACTAACATAAATGCATGCATGTATGAGAGAACTCCAAATTAGCCACGACGATCTTGTCTGATCGCGTGCCTTAAGATTTAGGGTCATTACAAAACCTACCCCCCTTAAAAGAATCTCGCCCCGAGATTCCTACGGTAAAGAAGAGAGGAAGAGGTGTTCAACTTACAGCAAGAGGTTGACATGATGCCAAGCTGTCGATAGTGAGAAAGCAAAATGACTTATCGACTTTTACACTAGTTCCGGAAAGAGAAACTCAGATCGGAGTATCATTCTTGGAAATGGCTTCTACCTTTTTTTTTAGCTTTAATAGGCTCTACACTTAGTTGAAAGGAGAGGCAGAGGTGGAACGAGCAGTGGCAACTAAGAGGTGTTGCAAGAATCAATGGTCTTGCAAGGTCAGAATTCAAGATTTGTTGGTTTGAGTGAGAAAGGCTGGTATGAACAACTGATCTTAGCTTAGGTGTGGCCGAGGTAAGAGAATTGCATGGTCATAACTACTCCAGATTGGAAAGAAAGAATTATGAATATGAGGATCAGTCTTAGATAGTGATAATTGCCTTCATTGTTTTATCTACATTCCACCCACATTATATCGTGATCTCCATCAAATATTCTCTGGGTGGACCTAATTAACTCCAATTCAGGAATCTATATCCATCAATGTATCTATATTCAAATGCTCCTTCTTTCGCAATCCATCGGTTCTGTAGCTTATAATCATTGACTTTCTTCTGTCTCCCGTCAAATCTCCCTAAATTAAATCGAAACATACCCTCTAGCAACTACTTCAAGTTCTTATTCCTAAATCATCCATTAATCTTCTAACATGCACTATCAATTCTGTTTAACCTATTTTGGTTCAATCCTTTAGCATGTAGAAATCAAATATTTCACCAAGACATCTTTCTAAAGACAGATCACTACCTTAGCAATTTCCTATAGGATTCTTTGCCCATGATCATTTTCTATTAATCCTCCATCTATAGACTTCATTTTTGTGTGATCCACTAGTATTCAAAATCTTCATTATTAATCATATTCCACCGATCCAACCATTTATCTAAGTCCCTTCATCTATTACTCCTGATTCTTTCCAAATCCAATAGTAGTGTTGCCATCTATACGGCTTCTATCGTATCACCGGCCAACTCATAACTATCCAAGCCCAACGGCAATACTTCTAATTTCACCAATATCCAATGACTAAACCAATCGTCGGATCTATTATAATTATTGGCACCGACAGCAATCTAAGGTCCTTATCACTAAAGACCTATGAATCCATTCGTCTTTGATGCTAAGTCATAATCATAATCAATTGGTCTGGTAATCAATCTCTACTTCTGTCCATCATTTTTTTCATTTAGAATCAATGTCAAGGAAATTATCTACTAGCAATAATTAATTACTTTGCTAAATCAATTAATTCTTCGCACTCCATTGCATCTCCTATTAATCCAATTCATTTAGGTTAACCCACCGAAATTCATATACTATCTCTGATCTTACTCCAATTTCCAAAGGGTATTTGCTAATACTATGACTTTTGACCTAGGAATTAGTCCAACAATTTCCTATAATCCAATCTAAATCCAAGATTTACATAGCCCTATAATCCAAATAAGCTTATTAATCATCTACTCCTTTCTCAAATTTTTATTTTCAGCATGACTCTGACCTCGAAAACATTATCCACCGACAATAGAGTCATTTTCCTAAGAGGAATCCAATAAAACTTTATATTTCTTGAGAGTGCACACTCATATATACCAAATTATTCACAGAACAGGTATATGTGACACGTAAGGGGGGCAATTCCAAATCATCCAACATTTTAGAAACTTAAGTGGTTAAGATGGAGTGGAATATCTTTAAGATTGGTCAGAGGTTTCGTTCAATCTTGCTAGCAAGGTTTATTGGACGAAAATGGTTTGGATGTATCACGCTGTACAGATGATAGTTCAAAATTGTCGGGATTGAAGAACAGTTCCGTACCGCACTTAGCGCCATCAACGAGGAGGTGATCAGGCTCCATATTGACGTGCTAACATGGGCACAAAAACGTTCGAGAATACCGAATGCATGGCATCAATTCTGAATAATCCATCATGTATATATTCACATCCTTGAGGTAAAACAAGATATTATGAGATTGGTCTTGAACTTCCTTCAATCCTGCTAAGGAGGGGGAAGGGAAAGACTGAACCAGCGCTTAGATCCACTTGAATTTAGTAGAGAGGTTAGGGTTAGCCACACAAAGAAAACAAATGCAATAGGGAAGAAATCTAGAACTAAGAGCGATGAGGTTAAGGAATAAACAGCAATCTACTTATTAGGTTTAAACATAGAGTTTAATTTTGCAATTAGTTTTGCTGGCCAAATGGCAGTGGCGCAGCGGAAGCTCCTAACTAACGACCACCTGCAATTGGTTTCCTACGGTCAGCTCGGCTCTGATACCAAGCTGTCACGGACCCGGAATAGCATATGATTAGGGGAATGCGAAGTCGCCAAGGACCGAAGGACTCGTCAGCCCGGTGGCACGGTACCTGCGCCGTACACACCAAGGTAGAGCGATCCGGCACCCACCACATGCGAGCCGGCCGGAAGCGACCACTCTTCCCAAAACCACATACGATTCCGTAATCCGGTGAAGAGTCAGAGTCGTTCCCGAATCCTACCACGACAAGCAAGGTCGGAAGAGCCCGGCGATTCTACCCACACCCTAACCTAGCTCGGAAGCTAGTGGGTCGCTCGAAAGCCCGGTAGAACGCCCACACCCTGCCTGGCCGGCACTGCATCTCAGCCAGCGGGTCACTCAACCAACACCTGCTCGACTTAGTAGAAAATGGTACGGCCTCGATCCTTCACGGCATACCCATACACTTCATATCATTCACGCATTGTGCAGGGCAGCCTGGATTAACAACTCGGATATCATCACAAAGCTCTACAATACGATATTACTTAATAACAGTCCACGATGGGACAACATATTACATCAGTCGGTTATCACCGGAAACATATCCGAGTACGGAGAAACTTAACAACAGCGGAAGCAAAATAAGTGAGTCCCACAGCGGCACAGTGACCGCTGAACAAAACACCAACTATCCCATTGTTCGAACACTACCGAGGAAACCAAGTTTACGCATCGTCAAAGTAATCTTCGACCACCGGCTCACCTGCAAGCTCCAGGGATAACCTGGGTGAGTACGAATGTACTCGCAAGACTTATCCGTGCTTGATTAAATGTCCTACTCAAACTAGTACAACCACAATTAAACGTGAATGCTTCTCAGAGTAACAATATACAAATTAAGAATATAACATTAAGAAGGTGAAGTAAAGAGTGACTAAGTAACAAATTAATTCAGGGTACAACATATCACAGCTATTTCACCTCGAGATCATGTCAGACAATCTAATCCATTATCCAGTTCATAATCGACTCCCCATCCTGATCACAATCCAATACGATGTCTAGTTCATAATTGAATTCACACCCCGATCACAATCCAATAGGAAAAATCCAATTCAAAGTCAATTCCAATTACCAAATTTTCAGCCATCAAGATAACTCAAGTTTCTCAAATCCCTTTAATCCATGGGAAACACATTATCATTTAATCTCTCGAAGCGTTACCGGAAGATACGACCACCTGCGCCCATATTGGGTGCATAATCATTTGGGGGTAGCGAGCCCCCAAAAGCAGGGAGGCTTACCCCAACTATGCCGCAGGGAAGATCTCCGCCTAACGTTCACGTGTTATAGGGACAATAACACTCTGGCGTATGGTTGATGTGGCGACAAAAACCTTCACACATCCCTGGGTCGCCGTCTCGACTGCTATTAACATCAACCGTACCCTTTGTGCACGCCCTTGGCACTCACAACTCACCTTATTAGTTTAAGTTGTTAGGGTACGAGGTCGATTTATAACCATAACTGACCACATCATGTCCCAATTCAAATCCAACACTTCTGACGAGAACATATCGTGAAAACCCTAGCATGCTAGTCGTACGAACGATAACCACGATACATAACTTATAGCTCACAATTAAGTACAAACAAACACACATACGACAACAGTAATAAGAATGCAACAAGCTCTGCTTGCCTGATTCGAGTTGTTCCTGGTCTTGCGGAGAGCTGTAAGCCTGGTGGTCTTCCTCTTCAGGTTCTTTTATAGGCAATACGAAGAACCGGAAAAGAAACGATAAAAGCAGTAATGAGACCCAGCATGAATGCATGATGAGTGATGTAAGGGATGGATCTCTAAGACCATCCCACTAAGGTTATGAATCCGTAAAAGTTAAGTTGTTATCCTAAGATACATGCATGTCAAGTTTTATTAGATGTCCAGTTGTATTAGCTGTTAAGTTCTATTAGATGTTAAGCTAGGGTTTGAATGTTACTATTCACCAAGGATGGTCATGACCTACAATATGTATCATATGAAGGGGTACTGGGATACGAGGCTAACGTAGTTGGAATTATTCAATTCGGGGTTAAGGTCGTCGAGTTAGGGTTTATCGACGAACGGTGGTAAAAGGGACTACAATCGCATATTGTGAGATGACTTACTGGGCATGGAATATAGTATGCAACTAAAGAGGAGGACTTTAAATCTTTAATAGGATTAGGGTTCGTTCGATTAATTCGTAATTGTGGTGGATGAGAACACGGAGTCGCGATTATATTCGAGCCGTTAGGCGAATGATGACACTAGGCATTCTAAGCTTGGCTGTTAAGCTAGATTCTCTAGGATACATACATTTAGGGTTTACTCAGATTTAGCATTTCCTGTCTTCTTCTCAGTAAAGAAATAAGCTTACATTAATTTAGAATGTCTGCAATAATCAGTCACTAATTGACTGCTCACTTACTAACGGGTTATTAGTATATTTCGCGGATTGAGTTCACTGATTAGCTTCATGGTAGCTCACAAAATAGTTGGTGTATTTACCGAATGAACTGTTCATTGGTTAATGAGAAATTGGGACGTTTTCAAATGTCTAAACTTAGTTGATTAAGCTAACTATCAAATATTAGTGCACTAGAGCATTGATCAATTTAGTGACATGAGGAAGCAATATTGTAGTGCAACACTGCTTAGCAATATTAAGCATATAGACATACCACTGTATGCTGTTCCTAAGCTAGACATACACACATCAGAGACCGACGGAGCTAATCAACATATTAGTTAGCTATTGCCCACTAACTAACCTATTGATATGGAGTCAGGTGAGACAAGCAAACCTAAGTAGCAGTAGAATACGCGGTGGCATAGTTAGTAGCATATGTTGATTATTGGTTTCTAACAGCGCCTATTAGTAGAACTAACGTGTCAGGAGGGTCAATGGTTATTTGTTGCTTTAGTATCAATAGTGTAAGGTTAAGCTGGCCCGTCTTACGGTATCACTTATAATAGAATTTTAATAATACTAGAATTTTAATCCATGCTTGGACTGATTCGGCATGCCATGAGGAATAAGTCAAAACTCATTGTCTTAATGCAGTTAACTTGTGCTCATTGATTCCTGAGCATGTATCACCTATACTTAACTATCATTGCTGCTGTTTTTCTGATTACCACAACTAATTCTGATTAGTTGGGATTAACAGCCTAAGTTATCCACTCGTTGACTATTGTAGCTGCTTAGGCGCATAGCATATTCCAATTTCATCGCTGATTGATTAGTGAACGTGCCTTACCTTACCTAGTTGTTATTGACCAAAACATGAAACTGTCAGGACAGTTCGTCGTAAATAAAATAGGGTAATTAGGAAGCGCTCAGGCTAAGGGGAGGGCATTAGAGATTGGTGACTTGTCAATTCAATAGAACTTAATTGAGTGTATGGTTTACCAATTGAGTTAAGAGATATCTGGTCGTTAGGATTAATACTCGGTATTGGACAAGATGGCTTGCTTCCAGGTTTGCAGTTATTTGAAAAGAGAAACTTCTGAACTAAGATTGCAATGATTAGAAAATGGTTCCATATTTGAACTACGGATTATGCAAAAGATTAATTAAGTGATTAGCATTAAGCTAATGGTTTGGTCACTACTTATTTTATTATGCTGACTATAGGAATTGCATGCAGCCTTGACAGGTTATGACTGAACCTGACGAGGGACCAACCATTTCCTATACTGGACCGGTTCATTTAGCACATTAGCAACTATTTTGAGTAACATCAGAGTAGCATTTTGAGGGCTTAAACTGTTCTCCTCGGTGCAGTACATGAGCTCATCAGAGGCAGCATTGCATTCAAGCAAGCGCACGAGAAGCGGAGGAAAAGAGAGGGGGGGGAAGTGTGTGCAGGGGCCTCACCCTAAGGTCAACGACGCAGAGCTCGAAGGCGACAGGTGGATAGAGGGGGAGCAGACGGTGACGACACAGACGGCGGCGGAGGCGACCATCTCCTTGGTGGCTTGGGCGATGAGGTGAGGGACTGGTAGATGGGGTTCCCACCAACTCCTCTGGTTCTTGCACTGGAGAAGACAAGACAGGGAAACGGGCAAGCGATGGTGCCCAACGACGATGAGCTCGAGCTTTAGCGGGCGGCGAGATTTCCTCATCAAACACAGACGACGGCATTAGCGATGTTACGAACAAAAACTCATCGCTCAGGGGACGCCCACAAGGGACTAGGAGCTCACCGGTCTGAGACGGATCCCAGCGTGGATGTGGTGAACCCGGGGCAGCCGACGGTGGCCGGCTCCGGCGGGCGGTTGCTGGTGGTGGCAGCGCAGCAGAGGGCTAGCGGCGCACCAGGGAGCGGCGGCGAGCTTGGAGCTGGCCCGTGGCGGCCCTGGAGAGCGACGGGGCACGGGGGTGAGCAGGGGAGGGCGGAGGCAGAGGCGCCAAATCGGAGGTGGCGCGCCGGCGGGGAAGCCCAGCTCGGGCTCGAAGGCGGGGGCGCACGGGGCGCTGCAGCGGTGAGCCCCAGCGGCGGAGATTTGGGGCGGCGCTAGAGGAGGAGCTCGACCCGGAGCTCCCCGGATCTGGATGGGGCGGAGAGCCGGCGGGAGAGCACAAGGGCGGCGGGATCTAGGGAGGCGGTGGAGATGGCCGGCGGCCAAGAGGAGGTGCGGCGGAAGGCAGAGGAGAGGGGCGGGGTGGAGGGCAGCCAGTGGAGGAGAAGCTTGGGGAGGGGGGCCCGATTTGGGGAAGAAGAAGGAGGCCTGGCGGCTTCCCTTGGGGGTGGTCGGCAGGGGAAAGCGGCAGGGGACCGGCGCGTGGAGGGGAGTGGCCGGAGGTGGAGATGGAGGTGGATCTGGAGCTTCTTGGGGAGCTCGGCAAAGGAGTGAAGAGGCATGCGGGGAGGAGAAGATGAAGACCTGCAGCTGCTGGGGTTGCTTCGTGGAGACGAGAAGGGCTCTACTGGGGTGAGCCTGTACGACAGATGGAGAGAGGGAGCTGCCATGCGGGTGAAGAAAAAGAGGCAGGAGACTGCTGGGGAAGAAAAAGAGGGCTCTGCCCGCTGCCATGCTGCGCAGAGAAGGAAAAGAGAGAGAGAGACTGCAGCAGAGAATTCACTGCCATGTGGCGGGAAGGAGCTGCAATTATCTTAAATAACCTTTGGGGTATCTTCATAACTCTATGTTTAGTATTAGGATGGTAATTAAGTTATAATTATGGACTTTACAGGAATTAGGGAAGGGAAGGTTCATCTTATTACCTCGTTTCACTTTTATCCGAAGAAAAGGAATGTTAGGGGAACACTTGTTGCATCTCAACTTTAATTGATCTGAAACCTTAGTGATGTTTCTCGGATGCGTTTAAAACTTAGCGAAACCCTAGGATTATGTTTCGGTGAAATTGATTTTCGCAACTCCGTCTAAGGATATTTTTACGTCACATGTCTAGGGTTTTCGAGTTGAGCCAAATCGACTAACATAAATGCATGCATGTATGAGAGAACTCCAAATTAGCCACGACGATCTTGTCTGATCGCGTGCCTTAAGATTTAGGGTCATTACAATAAGAGAGCACAAAACTTGAAAGGCAGGTTTGGTTTTGCTAATGCTTTTGGTGTTAAAGCTGAAGGACGAAGTGGTGGATTAGTCCTTTTCTGGAATAATGATCCTGATGTGACTCTCAAGTCCTTTAGCGGGTCACACATTGATGTTTTTGTGAAGCAGGAGGACATGGGCGAGAGGGAATGGAGGTTTACAGGTTTCTATGGGGAGTCTGTTAGAGCACGGAGAAAGAGAAGTTGGGACCTTTTGAAATTCATGCGCTGCGAATTTGATAACCCTTGGTTATGTGTTGGTGACTTCAATGAAATTCTTGAGGCCTTAGAGCAGAGAGGAGGTAATGACAGAGAACAATGGAAGATGGAAGGATTTAGAGAGGTGGTGGACTACTGTTGTTTTCATGATATTGGGTTCTCGGGGCTGCCGTTCACTTGGGACAATAGGCAGCAGGGAGCAAACAATATCAAAGTTAGACTGGATCATGGTTTTGCGGATGACAGATTCATGGATTTGTTTGATAACACATTAATTCGGCATATCCAGACGACGGAATCAGATCATTGTGCATTGCTCGTGGCTATGCAGAGATCCGACTGGTTACAAGTGGAACGGCGCAAACAGTTCCATTTTGAGAATGCCTGGACCAGGCATGAAAGGTATGATGAGGTGGTGAAACATGGATGGCGCCCTGGTGAGTCTGACCTGGCTGGTGTATCTGATGCACTAGCAGGTGTACAGTCGAATCTTGAAAAATGGAGTAGGGATGAATAATTTGGTTCAGTCCCTAAGCAACTCAAGTCTATGCGGGATCGTCTGGAAAGAATTAGGGCGGTGTCCTTATCTGGTCCGACATGAGCTGAACGTGATCTAATGAGAAGAATTTCTGAATTGTTGGCACGAGAGGAAGCGTTGGCCAGACAGCACTCTAGAGTGCAGTGGTTAGCCGAAGGTGATCGTAATACTACCTTCTTTCAGGCGAAGGCTCGTGAGCGAGCTCATATAAATAAAATCAAATCTCTTAAGAGGGAGGATGGTTCGGTGGCAACATTACAAGGTGAGATGGAAGTATTAGCCAGCAATTTTTATTCAAATCTGTTTGCTGCGCAAGAGGAGACCTTGCCAGAGGTGGTAGCTAAATGGTTGCCCAATAAGATTGACGACACAATGAATAGCTGGATTTGTAGTCCGGTTACAGATGAAGAAATTGAAAGGGCTTTGTTTATGATGAAACCAAACAAATCTCCGGGTCCGGATGGTTTCACAGCTGGCTTTTACATTAGACACTGGCATTTGTTGAAAGTGGCGGTCTGTGCTGCAGTTAGGAATTTTCTAGAAGGTGGAGACATGCTGGATAGTGTAAACAGGACCATTTTGGTCTTAATTCCAAAGATAAAATCCCCTCAAGATCTTACTCAATATCGACCAATTTCTCTATGCAATATTTTATATAAAATAGTCTCGAAGGTGTTGGCTTTGAGGTTGAGACCAATTCTTGATGATATTATATCGGAGGAACAGTCAGCATTCATTCAAGGTAGGTTGATTACCGATAATGTTCTAACTGCATATGAATGTATTCATTATTTGAAGAAGAAAAAGGAGAAGTCAGGAGCTAGTGCGGTCAAGCTAGACATGGCGAAAGCTTACGATCGCATTGAATGGGCTTATTTGAGGGCAATCATGCAGAAATTGAGCTTTGCAGATATCTGGGTTAATAGAGTGATGATGTGTGTGGAAACAGTCTCGTTCTCGGTACGGGTCAATGGTAACTATTCTGAAGTTTTTAAACCAACCAGGGGTATTCGGCAGGGTGATCCTATTTCGCCATACCTTTTCCTACTCTGTGCAGAAGGATTGTCTAGCATGTTAAAGTTCATAGGCCCTACGCATCTATCTAAAGGTGTTCGGGTGGGAGTCCATGCTCCTTGGATCTCTCACTTATTATTCGCAGACGACTGCTTGATCTTTATGCCGGCGTCAGGTGAGGGGGCTAGGAGACTTCAGAACATATTGCAGAGGTACCAATTGGGTTCGGGGCAAATGGTGAATAAAGCAAAGTCTGCTATTTTTTCAGTTCCAATTGCACGGTTGAGATGAAAAGTGTGGTACATCAGGAGACAGAAATTACAGTGGAGGCACTTATTGAGAAATATTTGGGCTTACCTACTTCCCTTGGTAAGTCTACAGATGCCCAATTTGAACATATCAAGACAAACATAACAAAATTGGTGAATGGCTATGCTCCGAAATTACTTTCAAGTGCAGGAAGGGAAGTATTAGTAAAGTCAGTTTGCCAAGCAATTCCTACCTTTTCTATGAGTTGTTTCCAGTTATCAAAGAATCTGTGTAAGAAGTTAACAAGCATTGTGGCAAGGTTCTTTTGGGGAGGTGATGAGCATAAGCGGAAAATGCACCGGAAGAAATGGGAAGATGTCGCTATACCAAAATCGACGGGTGGTTTGGGCTTTAGAGATTTCCAACTTTTTAACCAATCAATGTTGGCAAAGCAAGCTTGGAGACTTTTAACAAACCCAAGCTCTCTTTCTGGTAGAGTGTTCAAAGGGAAATACTTCAATGATGCTGATCTTATGGAGGCTAAAAGGAAGAAGGGTTCGTCTCATGTTTGGCGTGCTATTCTACATGGCAGAGAAGCTCTGAATGTTGGGCTCATAAAGAGAGTGGGGGATGGATCAACAATAAACCCTTGGGATGATCCTTGGATCCCGTCCAATGGGAGTCGAAAACCTTTGGTTAGGTTGCCAACTGCTATAATACACCGAGTGGAGGATCTCATTGACCATGAGCAGATGATCTGGGAGGTGGAAAAGTTAAGGGAGTGTTTTGTTCCCCCTGATGTGGATGCTATATGTAGGATCCCACTTGGTAGATTTGCTGAAGATGTATGGGCATGGCAGCTGGAAAAGCATGGCCATTTTACAGTTCGTTCAGCTTATCGCGAGCTTAGTGCTAGAAGGTGGCGTCAAGTACATGCGTCCGGATCAAGCGAGAGCATGTCTGGGTGCTGGAAGAATTTATGCAGGATGGATGTACCTCCCAAGGTAAGGAATTTTTGGTGGCGTGTCATGCATGGTTGTATCCCCAGCCGAGCGGTATTGAAAGGAAGGCATATGGAGCGAATAGATTTCTGTGAAGAGTGTGGCGAATGTGAAACAATATTTCATGCCCTCTTTGAATGTACCTGGGCCCGGAATTTTTGGATGGAAATGAAGACTATTACAGGCGTTAAAATCCCACCTCTGCATCCAGATTTTTGGGCACTTGATCTTGTTGATGGAGGAAGGGTGAGTAGGTCCAGTGCTTGTATGATTTTGTGTGGATGTTGGTCAGTTTGGACTGAACAAAATGTGCGCCGTTATGGGAGAAAAGACGTACTGTTTTCGAATCAGCTAGGTGGGCCACTGACATTGCTGTTGATCTTGTACGAGCCGGGAAGGAGAAGAAACCCAATGGGGCAAGGATTAAGGCTAGGTGGAAACCTCCAGGTATTTCCTTTGTAAAGATTAACGTTGATGCTGGACATTACGGGCTTAGTCTACAGGGCTCAACAGGAGTTGTCATGCGCAACAATCAGGGTGTTCTTATTCGAGCTCAAGCATTATGGTATGAGTACTCTGCAAACCCTCTAATAATGGAAGCAGTAGCAGTTCGGGATGGCACTCGTATGGCCGTCGAATGCGGGGAGCGCCAAGTGCAGATAGGGACAGATGCCAAGGAAGTTGTTAAACTATGGGAGGCACCCATGCCCGGAAGATCTGAAATTGCAGGAATCCTAGGGGAGATTAAAGAGCTTAGTGGGAATTTTGATAGCTTTCAAATTAGTCATATAACCCGAGATGCAAATATCGCTGCTCATTTGTGTGCAAAGCAAGCTAGCATAGATAGAAGGTGTTGCTTATGGCTGAACTATACGCCTGTTTTCCTTGCTGATGTCATACAGCAAGATTGTAATCCCACTGGTTGATATATAAACTCTTGTTCTGCAAAAAAAATATTAATTTATCTCTGAAATTTGACGATCTTTTTGACGATTCGTTTTCACTGTTGGGTTCATCACAATAAAAACTTTAAAAAACATCCCAGTTAAGTATGTTTCTATGAAATTTTTTCATCATGACAGTTAACAGGTTATAATATGTCAGTTACTAGGTTAATAACCAACAATTATCAGGTTGGTAGTAAACGATTAGTTGATAGTATCTAATCTGTTATTATGCATCATCACACTGTTATGTTAGCCTAGAGAGAGAGTAGTGAATGTTACTAGATGATCAGCATACTATTATGTAAGTCCTAAGGGTGTAGCAGTGAGGCTCAACTACCTGAGAACATATTGACTACACCATGATAGCTCATCATTAACATTGTGATAACTTGTTCACTACTACTTGGTAACTATTGGCGTTGAAAGGTGTCGTCGAAACATATCAACGTAAGATCTAGTGTTGCAGCCCTCATCACAACGAACGCATCGGTGAAAATGGATCGTCAATCTAGTAAACGGTTTGAGAGGAGAAACGTCCTGAATTTTGGGGATAAAGGGAATCTTGTTGATGTCAGTAGTTTGAAATAATTTGCATGTATATCTAGACATATAAGAGGGGGAAGGACATATAAGCACAATTAGTGGGTCGCCGTTCGAGACGATCAGGTAGTGCACGATTGCTACCT
Organism: Stipa capillata; assembly: GCA_019208055.1. Classification (NCBI taxonomy): domain Eukaryota; kingdom Viridiplantae; phylum Streptophyta; class Magnoliopsida; order Poales; family Poaceae; genus Stipa; species Stipa capillata. Next base: position 73,886 of record JAGXJF010000798.1, on the reverse strand, counting down.
AGTTGAATCCATAATTAATAATCACTAGCCAAGAGCATCTTTTTTTAGAAACAGAAGTTTTTATTACTTTGGGCATCTGCGTCAAGTGGGTACACACAGCTTATAACCAGTCATTATTACATAGTTAAAAAGAAGTTGTCACACAAGCTAATACCTGAAACAAAGTCTGACACCCAACAAGAATAACAATCCAAAACCAAAAGCAATGAAAAAATAAACATCCTCAGATGACTGTAGGAGGACCCAAACACCTGCTAGCACGCTAGCTGATGGTGACATGGCACCCTGGTACCATCAAGAAGGACGAATCCGGCTTCCCGGCCACGGGATGGGCCGGGCCGGCTACTCGGAGTCCGGCTACAACACGGGGGCGTCTCACCGGCGTGGAGTACAAGACAAGGACTAATACCTATCCGGCTTACCCGGAATCAGTTGTAACCGAATAGGAAACCAATCTGTTAACCGACTCGGACTCTGTAACCCTACCCCGGCCGACTATATAAGGCCCGGTAGGGGACCTCCGATAGGGGGAAGATCTCATCTAGCTTAATCTCCATTGTTTCATAGCTCAGGCCCCTTCGAGATCAATTCTCTAGAGCTTGCGGCACTCGGGATACAGCAATACCAGCCACCAAACACAGGACGTAGGGTATTACCTCTCCTTGAGGGCCTGAACCTGTCTAAATCTTGTCTCCCGTGTGCACCCATCCAGATTTGCTGTGCTCACGCCGCCCCATAAGTAGTATTGCCGGAATAATACTCTGACAGTTGGCGCGCCAGGTAGGGGAAGTGCGCATAGATCCATCTGCACGAATCCGGATGGGCTTCGTCAACGTCAACAGCGTCTTCGTTCCGGGAAGCATCATGAGATTTGTTCTCAAGAATGCAGCCCCGGATCCCGGCCAGTTTTTCCGATTTGGAAGGCTGAACTTCATTGCCGACAAGGTCGGCCAGCTTCACCTCTGCCACTCGGCGACATCCCGATTGGTAGAGGCTTCATCAGCTCTTCAGCCCGGGCCTCCCATGGAGCCCGCGTACTCGGCCCCTCTCCCCAGGGAAGAGGCTTCGCCGAAACTAGATCCGTTTGTCGCACACGAGTTCGCACTCGGATCCCGACTGGTGGGCGCTATCGAATCTCTCCTCCCCGTCCTCGAGTACTACTCGGACGAGGATGAAACCTCTGGCAGCCACCATCCCTCTAGGGAAGTCTTCATGGCTAACGCCGACTCGCAAATTGACGGCGATGGCCGGGAAGTCCCCATCGACCAACAAACACCGGCCGAGCTCGAGGCCACCCGGCTCCGACTCCTCGCCAAGGAGGAAGAGTTGATCGAGCAACAGACTCGACTTGTCCGCCAGCGTGACGACCAGCGACGCAATGATGACATGAGGGCTCGTGGAGGCCAGGTTCACAATGAGCTCCGCATGTGTGAAAGGGAAGGAGTCCCGATATTCCCTCTCCCGAGTCACAACATCGTTGCGGCCACAGTGGCGGCCCGCGCCATTGATATCCCCGAGGGCGACCCAGGACATGACGAACTTCGACGGCTCCACGTTTTGCTGGAGGAAACCGCCCTCCAGCATGCTGAAATTTTCGAAGACCGTCCCGGCTCCTCCGCAGGTGCGAGGAGTCGGCGCTCTACGCCCCAGAGGAGTCCATCACGCATGGATGGCCAACAAGCAAGCGCCGACCGGCGTCAGCCAACTGGCGACGTCCATGGGCGACTCGGCCCCGATCGAGACGCTCGTGGCACCATCGACGCCAGAGCCCGCGCCCGACGAGACGCGGTCAACAATGCTCGCCAGGCTGCGCCGGTCCGCAATCGACTCGGACCCCGGATCCTTGCGGACGCTGAGAAAAGCGCCCATCATGGTTCCAGGAAAGAAGACCGTGACTACCAGCGCAATGATAGCGGCGCCACTCTGGGGCGTCCTTGCTACGCCAAGTTCATGGCTGTCCCCAGCTACGTCTACCTGAAGCTCAAGATGCCGGGCCCCCATGGGGTTATCACAGTGCAAAGCAGCTTCCAGCATGCTTACACATGTGATCTCGAGAACTGCAACCTCGCCGCAGCCCAGATCGCTGAGGCCCTCCCTCTCCGATCTCAAGTCGGCCGTGGTCGAGGAAGCACCGCCATCCAAGAAGGCTTCAACGTCGACTTCTTTCCAGTCGGCTCGGGACACCAAGCCGATCCAACTCGACCCCGAAGACTCCTCCAAGACGACGCAGATCGGGACTGCACTCAGCGACAAATAGGAAAGCGCGCTCGTCAGCTTCCTCCAGGATAACCGGGACATCTTTCCTTGGACGTCCTCCGACATGCCCGGGGTTCCAAGGGAGGCTGCCGAGCACTCCCTCAATGTTCGGCCGGACGCCAAGCCGGTCAAACAGCGCTTGCGCTGATTCGCTGAGGATAGACGTCAGGCTATAGGAGAAGAAATAGCTAAGCTTCTAGCAGCTGGCTTTATTAAAGAAGTGTATCATCCCGACTGGTTAGCGAACCCAGTTCTTGTTCGCAAAAAGAATGGAAAGTGGAGGATGTGTTTTGATTATACTAGCCTTAACAAGGCGTGTCCCAAAGATCCTTTCACCCTTCCTCGCATCGACCAAGTGGTTGACTCCACGGCCGGTGCGAAATTTTATGCTTTCTCGACGCCTACTCGGGCTATCACCAGATCAAGATGAAGGAGGATGACGAGATCAAGACATCTTTCATCACTCCGTTCGGCGCCTTCTGCTACGTCTCCATGCCTTTCGGACTCAAGAATGCCGGCGCTACGTACCAACGGTGCATACAGCGCTGCCTTCAGTCCCAGATCGGCCGGAACGTGCAAGCCTACGTCGACGATGTGGTGATCAAGTCCCAAAAGAAAGAAGACCTCCTGAGTGATTTGGGAGAGACTTTCGCTAACCTTCGAAGATTCAGCATGAAGCTTAACCCCGAGAAGTGTGTTTTCGGGGTCCCTTCGGGCAAGCTACTCGGTTTCCTCGTTTCCGAACGAGGGATCGAAGTCAACCCAGAAAAGATTGATGCCATCCTCAAGATGGCCCCACCAAGGAACCTCAAAGATGTCCAAAGGCTTACCGGGTGCATGGCAGCCCTCAGCCAATTCATCTCCCGACTCGGCGAGAAAGCTATGCCCCTCTACAAGCTCATGAAGAAGTCGGAAACTTTCACCTGGACTCCCGAAGCCCAGGACGCTTTGGGACGGCTTGAAGAAATTCTTAACTACCCCCCCGGTGCTGGCATCTCCCATGCCCAATGAGCCACTACTTCTCTACGTTGCAGCGACTACTCAGGTAGTCAGCACGGTCTTGGGTCGTGGAGCGTCCCGAGCCCGGTCATATTCAGAAAGTACAGCGCCCGGTCTACTTCATCAGTGAAGTCCTCTCCGAGTCCAAGGCGCGATACCCTCAGATCCAGAAAATAGCCTATGCGGTTTTCATCACGTCCAGAAGCTCGTCCACTACTTCCAGGGCCATCCCATAACGGTGGTCAGCTCCTTCCCGATCTCCGACGTCATCAACAATCGCGACACCACGGGCAGGATCGCCAAGTGGGCCATGGATCTTATGGCTTTCAGCATAGTCTACGCTCCTCGCACGGCTATCAAGTCGCAGGCTCTGGCCGACTCATGGCCGAGTGGACAGAAGTCCAGTCCCCGCCCTCCGTCGTCGACCTCGAACACTGGGTACTCTATTTCGACGGCTCTCTGATGCTCCCAGGGCGCGGGGGCTGGCGTCGTGCTCATCTCTCCCAAGGGCGAGCGCTTCAAGTACGTACTGCAGATCCACTTCCCGGCATCCAACAACGTCGCCGAGTACGAGGCTCTGCTCCATGGTCTCCGTGTTGCGGTTTCACTCGGGATCCGCCGCCTCCTTGCGCGCGGCGACTCAGAACTGGTAGTCCGACAAGTCATGAAGGACTAGTCGTGCCGCGACCCCTTCATGGAAGCCTACTGCCAAGAAGTCCGCAAGCTCGAGGCCAAATTCGACAGTCTTGAAATTACCCACGTTCTACGCCGAGATAACGAGGACGCTGATGCCCTCGCCAAACTGGGATCCAGTCGGGACGTCGTTCCGACTGGTGTTTTCCTCCAGGAGTTGCACACCCCCTCCATCAAAGCGGACACGACACCCAAGACCGATGAACAGTAGGCCCCCGAAGGCGAAACCAGTCGGCAAACCTCTCCGGAGGTCCTGGCTGTCACCCTCGACTGGACCGTGCCCTTTCTGGATTACCTGCTGTGGGACGTCCTCCCGTCCGACAAGACTGAGGCACGCCGCGTCGCGCGGCGCGCCAAGTCTTTCGTCGTCATTAACGACGAGCTCTATAAGAAGAGTACCTCCGGGATCCTCCAACGGTGCATACCTCAAGAGCAAGGACAGCAGCTGCTGTCCGACATCCACTCGGGCGTATGCGGTCACCACGCGGCTCCAAAGACGCTAGTCGGGAAAGCCTTCCGACAGGGTTTCTACTGGCCGACTACCGTCACGGACGCCGATCACATCGTCCGCACCTGCGAGGGATGCCAATACTTCGCGCGGCAGACACACTTGCCGGCCCAGGCGCTCCAGACTATTCCGATCACCTGGCCCTTCGCGGTCTGGGGTCTGGACATGGTCGGTCCCCTCAAGAAGGCGCCCGGGGGCTACACGCATCTCTTCGTCGCAGTCGACAAATTCACCAAGTAGATCGAAGCCAAGCCGGTCGCCACGATAACTGCTGAAAAGGCCGTCGAGTTCGTGCGGGACATCGTCTTCCGATTCGGCGTACCCAACAGCATTATCACGGACAACGGCACCCAATTCACCGGACGCACGTTCCTCCAGTTCTGTGACGACTTCAACATCAGCCTCGACTTCGCCGCCGTGGCACACCCGCGCTCCAATGGGCAAGTCGAGCGGTCCAACGGCCTGATCATGCAAGGTCTCAAGCCCCGGATCTTCCAACGACTGAACAAGTTCGCCGGCAAATGGGCAGCCGAGCTACCCTCGGTGCTATGGAGCCTGCGCACCACACCTAATCGGTCAACCGGCTACACGCCGTTCTTCATGGTCTACGGCGCCGAGGCAGTGCTTCCGACTGATCTGGACTACGGCTCCCCGCGGGCCCGCGCCTTCAACGAGGTCGAATCAGAGGAAGCACGGCAGGACGCCCCTCGACCAACTCGAGGAGGCATGCGAGGTCGCGCTCCTTCGCTCAACCAAGTACCAGCAGGCCCTGCGGCGGTACCACAGTCAGCACGTGCGAAGCCGCTCCTTCAACGTCGGCGACCTGGTCCTACGCCGAGTACAGTCCAATAAAGAGCAGCACAAGCTCTCCCCACCGTGGGAAGGCCCGTACATCACTGCCGAAGTGCTACGACCGGGGGCTTACCGACTGAAGGACGGCGATGGCAACGTCTTCACCAACGCATGGAACATAGAACAGCTACGTCGTTTCTACGCTTAAATTTTTTCTAAGTGTATTGGAAACATGAATCAAGCACCCCTTTTCGCTCCATTCCAAGCAAGTCTTTTCCCGACTGGCCCGCTACGCCCGCTTGTAGCGGGCACTCGGCACATACATGCCTTCGCCCTTCATGCGTGAAATACTTAAGTACTGTGTACAACGTCTAACGTTCACTCTGTGACCCCGACCGCCGGTTTTACGCCGTACCCTGACGCTACACGGGACACACGCCCACGGCTAATCCCTACGCAAAGGAGGCTACAACGGGTCGGCACAGGGCAGCAGCTAACAGACTTACATACACAGGAACACAAGTCCGTTTCACGCTTGACATAAAAATTACTTGATTAATTGAACAAGTGCTTACAAAAGTTACTCGGCATCCCCGAGTGCACAACCAGTTCACTCGGCATACCGAGTGAATCCAAAACTAACTCGGCCTTCCCGAGTCCTTTATAACTCTACTCGGCTAGCCCGAGCAGTTTACACCTACTCTATTTTCCTACAGGCCCGAGCGCTTCAGCAAGGTCTCGACGGTGGGCTCGACGATCCGCATCATCTCCGAAATGTCTTCATCCGGAAAGTCCGCGGCGTACCCTTCCCCGATCGCCTCCAAGTCCAGCTCGGGGTCATGGGACCGCGCCACCGCCAAGACTAGGCTGGCCCCCGTCCACGCGGCCTCCGCCTCGATGCTCGCCACCTGGTCGGGGACCTGGTGCAGCCGCTCGGCGACCGCCGCAACGGAGTCCGGCGCTGGGTCATCCGACCAGACGGCGCCGCATGCCGCCTGCCCCTGCCTTCAGCAGCGACTCGATCATCCCTTGGGATTTTTCGAGCCGCCCCTTCCACTCTGCAGCAGCAGAGCAATACGCAACCGGTCAGGCGACGAAGTCAGGACAAAGTCAACAACCGGCACGTTCGAACAAAGCAAAGCGGAGTGGTCAGGGCACTTACGGGACTCGGCCTCCGTGGTGTCCTTTTGTGCAGCCTTGACCACCTCCTCCGCGTCAGCGGCCCTCTTGGCCGCCGACTCGGCGTCTTCCTTCGCGGCCTTGGCTGCCTCCTCCGCGTCCGCGGCCCTCTTGGCCGCCGACACGGCGTCCTGCTTCGTCTGCTTCTCCATTTTCTCCGCCAAGTCTGCCCGGGCCTTCTCCGACTCGAGCGCCTTCTCGACTTTCCTGGCCCATTGCTTGGCAAGGTCACACTCCCGGGCGCGGGTTTGCAACGGCTCGGCTTCACGCTGAAGCTGCGCCCTCCAGGCCTTCTCCGCCTCAAGCGCCTCGTCGAGGTCCCGAGCGCGGGCCTTCGCCGCCTCGAGCTCCGCCTTCAGCTTCGACACCTCGTCTTCGACGGCTGCGCCGGCACAACGCGTTAGCCCGGCAACAAGCAGTATGCGAAAGACAAAGGTCACTCGGCAGGCCTACCTTGGGACTTGGCGATTTCCTGGGACAGACCAGCCTTCAGGCCGGTGATCTCCGCCCCGCGCTTGCGCGCTACGTCCTCCGCCGTCTGCCGGGCCGCGGTTATTCTGTCCCACTCGGACTTCCGCAGCTCCATCCGCTCGATCACCGGCAGTCGGTCCTGGAGGACGGCGGTCTTGCTTTGCGACCGCTGGTTCAGCGCCTGCTGCAGAAGACAAACAAGTTAGTCCGCCCGGCTGCATCATCAAAACCCTCCACTCGGCCCCAAGGACCCAGTGGAGGCTCGGGTGCTACACCCTCCGGGTGCACTGTTCGTGCACCCGGAGACGAGTCTACAGACTATATTACATTTACCCTCCGCCCGACTATCCTAGTCGACCGCAGGCTCGGGGGCTCCACCCTCTGGGTGCACTGTTCGTGCACCCAGAGCAGCAACTACAAAAAAAAAGAACAAAAAGCAAGGGGTCCCCTGCCCGACTACCTTAGTCGGGCAGAGGCCCGGGGGCTACTTCCTAGGGACACATTCTCACAAAAAGGACAGTACTCACCTCCATCAAAGGGCACAGCCTGCTGTTCAGCAGGTTGGCCGCCTCCCTTGACGCTTTCAGCAATGCAGGGAGGATCTCCCCGATCCGCTCGGCGCACTCCGCAGCCGCGCGCCACTCCCTCTCCTCCTCGGTGTCGTCGACCACCACCGCGGCCGGCTGCCCCGGCTCCTTTTCCCCGATTCGGAGCGGCCGCGCCACCAACTCCGAGCATGGCTTCGAGGGCGGAGCCCCGCTGATCTCCCGCATTGGCGAGGTCTCGGCGGGCTCGTCCTCACGCACCGGCGAACCAGCCCCGCCCGCTTCCGGAGCCGGACCTTCCGCGGTCGCCGCGTCCCGGCTAGCATCCGCGGCCCCCGCCGGCACCAATGCTCCGATGGAGGACTCCTCCTGAGGGGTAACTGGCGGGACTGCCTGCGTGCCGGGTTGCTCGGGGGTTGGCTCGCGAGCGACCACGATTGGAGGCGACGCCGGCCGAGAGGAGGAAGGAGCAGCCGCTGGCGGAGGCGGCGACGCCCGGGTGTCTGGCGCCGGGGGGTCTCCACCCTGGCTGGATCCCGGGCCACTCGGGGGTGCCTTCGCGGTGTCCCCCGTCTTCCGCGTCCTGCAGAAACGACAAGATCAACCACGTCAGTATATGCAGACGAAAGAATCCAAGAAGTCAGTCGGCAGGGCACTTACTTCGCAGACCGAGCAACGACGAGCCTCTTCTTCACCCCCGCGGCTCGTGGCCCGGGTGCAGCGGCAGCCGGGGCTGGCGAGGCCCCCGACCCGCCGGACGCCCCGAAGGCCGTGTCGGCGTCGCTCTTCTCCCCCCGGCTAGTGGGGGCGTCATCACCAGCTGCCTGAGTAGTCTCACTCGGGGCAGCGGCCGGCACCGCAGGATCAGCGCCGGTGGAAGCGCCGGTGGAAGATTCTTCCGCGACGTCAGATGTGACCACCGCGCTGGCCGCTGCCAGCGGGTCATCGCTGCGCCGGGACCTCCGTCTCCGCACGAAGTAGGCGCCGCCAGCATCCGACTCCTCCTCTTCCTCCTCCTGGGCCATCGTGATTACAGGAGGAGGAGGGGGTGTAGCAACAGCCGGTCCTTTCCCTTTGGAGGACTTGGCACCCTTCGAGGACCCGGCGCCCTTCGCTTTGCCGGCGCCGGGTGAAGATACCCCCGCCGCTCCCAGCGGCGGGGGTTTGCCCTTCGGAACATCAGCGTACCGTGACTGGTTCCAGATCTCGTCCTCCGGGAGGGGAGCACTGGAAGAAAAGCCAAAAAGGACCTGCGAAGGCATAAAAGCAAAGCCCGAGTAAGACTCGGTAGAGAACTAAGCAGATAAGGAAGAACAACGGCCACTTACGTCGGTCGGCGGGTTTTTCCAAGTGAAAGGCGCTGGACGCCCGGAGAAGTCTAGGGTCGTCCCCGGTGCCAGAAGCTTCTCCAGCCGACTCTGCACCTCACCCTCCGACAGCTCGTCGGCGGCCTCCCGGGTCGGGTCCTCTGCTCCTCTGTAGTCGAACATGGGTCGCACCCGGAGCTTGGCCGGTTGCACCCGCCACTGGACGAAAGTGGCAACGATGACCGTCCCGGTGACTCCGGCCTTCATCACCTGCTCCAGCGCCCCCATCAGCACCGCGACGCTGTCCTGCTCTCGGTCGAGGGGTGGATCCGTCCAGCTTGACCTGGCTACCGGCGCCTGACCCGAGAAGGATGGCAGCGCTGGGTCGGCATTGGTACAATAGAACCACTGGGCGTGCCAACCCTTGAGGGACGATGGCATCGGCGGGGCCGGGTAGCTTTTCGCCAACTTCGCCCTCAACTGAAACCCGGCGCCTCCGACTACGGCCGGGCTGTCCTTGCTCGGCTGCGGCTTCACCATGAATAGATGCTTCCACAGCGCGAAGTGTGGCAGGATGCCGAGATAGCACTCGCACAGCGTGATGAAGCTGGCGACATGCAGGATGGAGTTCGGGTTGAGGTTGTGGAGCTCAAGCCCATAGTAGTAGAGGAGGCCGCGGAGGAAGGGATGCACCGGCACCGATAGCCCCCGCTCGAAGAACGAGCTGTGCACCACCAGCTCGCCGGTGTTCGGGGTTGGAATGGTTTCCCCCACGGCGGCGCGCCATTCGACTAATTCCTTCGGTGGCAGCAGCCCCATCCGGACCAAGATGTTGAGCTTCTCCTCCGACGCGGTCGACTTCATCCACGCGGAAGGAGCCATTGTCTCGGCAGGCGACTCCTCCTCCTCGTTTAGCAGCTTCCAAACCAGGGCGTCCTCTTCGGCTACGCTCGGGTCAGTTTCCCAGTCCGGGGATTGCATCCGAGGGGATCGGAGAGGGGATTAGGGTTCAGGCGGAGCGCGCGAAGCGATTTGGGGGCAAGAGGAAGACGAAGCGACGGGCGCTTGGAAAGTGCGGAAATGTTTGAGGGCGTGGGTCCCTCCCGTAGCCTCTGCCGAATATAAAAGGGAGGGCCGGGCGGTTCGGATTCCCCACGTTCGCACGTTTCAGATTCACCGCGCCCACGACCGAGCCGTTTCGGATTCCGCCGTGCGTTTCGGGCGGGCCACGTCGCGTGGATCCCGCGCCCATGACCTGGCCGCGCCGCGATTCGTGCGGTTTAATGAAGAAGAGGATCTAACGGCTGGCCTTCTGGGTTTAATTGCCGATCGGAATATTCCTCTTTTAAAGCGGCGACTGAGGCGTGTTTTCCCGTGAAACCACCAGCCGGTTACCGACCAGCTCGTAACCGGGCGCTTTGGTCGCAAAGGGTCTCGGCACCTGGCCTCAAGCAGGAACGCAGTTGTTCGAGTACACCCGAGTGAGGGACGGCGATGGCGTGCCTTCTGCAGGCCACAAGACGGACGCCGAGCATCTCGGAGCTGCCAAATTCTTCACCCAGACTACCCGAAGACATGATTCGGGAGGCCCTGGTATCCGAGTTTTCCGGGTTCAGTGGAATGACTCGGCGTAAGGCTTCGTCACTCGGGAACCTATACGCCATGGCTTGTTAACTCTGGTCCTGACGAAGGTTTCAGAGGCGTTCCCCCAGGGGACACTAGCTGGCTTCACATCACTCGGAAAGACCAGGCGCTACTCGGGAACCCAGTCGGGATTCATGGCACGCTCCACGCTGGGCTATCAGCCGGTCTCTGTCCAAAGGGATGGACCGGGTGCCACCAGGGATCACCCGTTATTAACTCACCCGCCATAATATTCCTGCCTTTTCAGGTGAATGTTACTCGGCTCTTATTGTCTTTTCCACAGGAGTTCAATCAGCCCTTCGCAATCTCCCTACTGGCGAGAACCACTCGGGAAGTTCGACCTGAAGCCTCAGCTGACAGCAGCAAGATCGTGAAGGACTCGGGGGCTACTAATGGTGACATGGCACCCTGGTACCATCAAGAAGGACGAATCCGGCTTCCCGGCCACGGGATGGGCCGGGCCGGCTACTCGGAGTCCGGCTACAACACGGGGGCGTCTCACCGGCGTGGAGTACAAGACAAGGACTAATACCTGTCCGGCTTACCCGGAATCAGCTGTAACCGAATAGGAAACCAATCTGTTAACCGACTCGGACTCTGTAACCCTACCCCGGCCGACTATATAAGGCCCGTAGGGGATCTCCGATAGGGGGAAGATCTCATCTAGCTTAATCTTCATTGTTTCATAGCTCAGGCCCCTTCGAGATCAATTCTCTAGGGCTTGCGGCACTCGGGATACAGCAATACTAGCCACCAAACACAAGACGTAGGGTATTACCTCTCCTTGAGGGCCTGAACCTGTCTAAATCTTGTCTCCCGTGTGCACCCATCCAGATTTGCTGTGCTCACGCTGCCCCATAAGTAGTATTGCCGGAATAATACTCCGACACTAGCTACTTGCAGAAAATAAGTCCAACATCATGGCCTCCAATATTTTGCTCCCTACAACCATAGGTTCCCTGAACTCCGGCTTCTGCAAAGGCGCCCAAGAGAGCAGTAAATTGCCACACCTTTAGATCCACCTAATTTGCATGATAAAAGATTTTCTGTCAAAAACAACATCATTTTGGCATAACCATATGGACCAACAAAGCGCTACCGCACCCACTAAAATTTGTGCCTGTAGTTCCAACTTTACCCACTAGAGCCAATTCCCAAGCAAAACAACAATGCATGATGGGGGAGGAAAACCAAAAGCAATCTGGGCTACTCGCCACACGAAGTGAGCGACAAGGCAGTCATAGAATAAATGTTGGATGGATTAGCTCTGCAAAAACAACCGGTTTCGTCCCCATACCAGTTTCGTCTAATAAGATTATCCTTTGTCAGGATGACTCCTCTACCTAAATACCACATGAACATCTTTGTTTTAAGGGGCAGCTTGAGCTTCCTTGTTAATGCCAAAAAGGCAATTAGCATTCGTAAGCACTTGGTACATCGAACAGACCGAGAATTGACCGCTCTGGTGCAGATTCCAAGGAAAAATTGTCTAAATCTAACTGTAACTGTGCCGATGCAAGCTGGTTAAGCATCTTGTTCCATGCAGTTAACTTAGACCTAATTATAGCACATCCAAAGGATAAATTGGGGATAGACATAGACGAGACATAGACGAGACTTGTGCCACCGTGGCATGTTTCTAATCTAACAACATTAATAAAATGGGATATTGTAAATTGCCAAGCCAAACCTCCTCTCAAAACTGAATCTACTTGCCCATGCGAAGATTAAATCTAGGAATCTTCCTAGCTGGAAAGAAAAGTGCTTCACGGGCACGTAGTAAAAAAAGAAAATACCACGATTATTTCCCGTGACACTAGATACACACATACAACATAAAACAGTGTCACATACACACGTCATAGACATCGGATATAAATACTAGAAATATTGTAGGCTCCACGGCCCAGTTAACGCCTATCTTTTGCCTGGACACAAGTGGCAAATTTGCGTCTTACATGGAGTTTGCCAAAGGTCAATCCGGAACCTTGAAGCGCCTCGTCGACAATCTTGTGTTCAGCTTCGTCGCCATCTCTTGAGTCATGTAGTTGCTCCAGTCGCCGACCACACCCTTCCTAAAGAATGCCTCGTTCTTCAGGCCCAAAAGAGTACTCCCATTTTTGTTCACGTCCATGCTCTTCATCTTCTCCAAGCTACACAGCTCCACAATCTTCTGTGCTACCCCAGACTCCTCCTCCTCTTTAGAAAACGCGCATCCCATGAATTCTGCTAGCTTCTTCAGGTTAGCAACAGGATCTACCAGCATATCCTCGTACCTGAGGAACAACACCTTCCCAGTCCTCTTCTTGCTCTCATTCCAGTACTCGAGGGCGTGGCGCCATAGCGGACCTGCTGGGCACCGCCTCTCGCAGAATAGCTCGAATGTTTCCTCAAATGTGGGCAACGAAGACTGCAGGCCGGCTACAGGTTGCAATGTAACCGCCGTCTTCTTGTTGAACAGAAAGAAAGAGACCAACGCGTCCTTGGGATCCCGGCAAACATAGACGAGCCGACACCCGGAGCCTTCCTCGGTGATTCCATTGGGCAGCAGAGTAGGGCATGTGGGTTGCGAGCAGCCGGGGAGAAGGCAACGCCTCGTACAAATCTCTTGCAGTGTAGTTACTATCGACGAGCGTAGGGCTCACCTCAAGGAATTTGACGCAGTCGTGGGGGTTCTGGTGGCAGAGCGGGTGATCATCGTCGAACGGCGAGTAGGTGGCTCGGTTGAGCGTGGAGAAGGCCAGGGCCTTGAGCCAGGTGGTGCCGGATTTGGGACAGCTAGCGAGGAAGACGTCGGTTGGCCTTGGCTCGAAGTATACGTGAGCAGCGGCGATGCCCTTGAGCAAGAATTCGGGCAGCCAGAAGCCGCAGTATTGGCGCATAAGGTACGGCGGGCACCGAGTCTCCATCGGTAGCGACGCCATGATCTCAGGTATGTTGGCTTGCGCGGTGGTGGTCTGGTGCGATTCTGTTGCCACCCTAGCCGTTACATATGTGGCGTCCGTGGGAGCGGTGCTCATGCACATGGGAAGCTGCATTGCATGTAAGTATATTCACTGATAGGACTGGGCGCATGGGACTGGCTTTTATAGCCGAAGGAGAGGATTCATACCTGTTTTCGGGAAAGAAGAAAAAAGAGTAGCTGCAAATTGGAATTAATCTAAGGTCTATAATTAATATACCTAAGCTACATTTTTTTCACTTTATCTGGCCTAACAAAATGAAAAACGTACATCCACAGATGAGCAATTTAGCAGGAAGGAACGTGTCAGTTGTCTCCTTGGACCTTAGATCCAGTAGTAATTGGTGTCTCCATCGATGCACATGCGGAGGAGGAGAACACTGGTCCTACTCCCAATCCATAGTAGCTGGCTTGGAAATCTCGTTTCCCTAATTAGCTAGATCTCATAAGAAATCGATTCATTTCTTCTTTTATATCATAACCCTCTGAAATGAGGTGAAAGATACTAATTCCTATTTTTGTATAGTATATTTATTACTATACTAAATACAGACTCATTTCAACTCGCATGTTTACCGTTCGTGTTCTTAATACAATCTGGTCTAAATCATACCGAAAAGGGCTCTTTTCCTGCCATCCTTCAGTTTATCTCTATATATATATATATATATATATATACACACACATATATATATGTATTTATCTATCACTATACTGATTATACACTCTAAAATTTGGTTGTTTGGGTCAAAACGTCACGAAATTTGTTATGCTTTCTACTCAAACTCATTGAGGTTTTAACTCAGACACCACAAGCTTTTCAGCTGGGACAGTGTTGGTTCTACTTAAACGTCTCGAGCTGTCAACTACTACATCTATAACTTCTTACTTTGACACTTCAAACTTTCAACCAGAACATTTGTAACTTTTCACTTCGAGAATTCGTGTGTTGCACTTGAAAATTTAGAGCTTCCACTTGAATAATTTATCTTTCTAAACTCTGAATTATGGACATCCAACTAGAAGATTTTGAGTGTTAAGTGATGTATACCTTTTTTGTGTTGTTACTCTTTGTCATAGAGAATTCAAACATCTCACATTTTGCTTCGGGGCCGAATCGCAATTCCCCTCCCCCTGCTACAGTAGAGAGAGGCGGAAAAGCGGCGTCCCCGGCTCCCTCGTGCTCCGCTGGCGCTGCCGCGGGTTCCCTCTCCCTCCGCTGGCCGCTCCGGCGGCGGGAGGGTGGGGGAACCCCGGGCGTTCGGCGTGTACATAGTAGGGCTAGGGTCGTGGCCGTCGGCGTTGGTTTTGGGGCAGCGGCGGCGGACCGAATAAGGGTTCTTCGGTTCCCCCCAGATCGGCGATGCTCTCCGGGGCGGCGTCGAGGAGCCGGAAGTTGCGGCGTACCTGGGCCGGGTTGCCTGAGCGGCGGCGGCGACCTCGCCTCCAGGTTTTTGTCCTCTTGATCTGCTGCCGTGATGGCGATGGTTCCCTCCTCCATCGGCCGTCGATCCATGAGGTTCGTTAGGAGGTTCATCTCCAGGACAGCTATCTCCTTCAAGCCTCCATCGTGCTGCGGCTGCGGTTCTGCCCGGCGGAGCAAGGCTGATGGCCGGGAGGAGTTCGTCTTCCTGCTCAAGTTAGGGGCTCCACCCCTGCCGCCGGCGCCTTCAACGTGCTTCCGTTTCGCCTCTAGCGGCGGACGATCTATGCGGCTCTCGACCGAGGCTGTGTCCTCTGAATCCTTTTGCAGGTTCGCGGGCGATGACCGGCGGTCCGTCTTCCTCTGTTCCGGCAGGCCGGCGCGGCGGCGCTTTGGGTCGGCGAATATATCCCCCAAGGACCTTGTTGTTTTTTTCTTTTTATTAGGGGTCTTTCTGCAAATTTGTAGGAACAGCTGTCCCGTTCTAGATATGTCTGTATTGTTCTCCTTATCTCAATGAATCTAGTCATTTCTTCAAAAAAATAAAATAAACAAAGAGCCATGTAAGAATCTCCTGTCAAATTTGCTAGCTCACCATTGAACCTCACAAGAAGTTAGCTCTGAAAGTGACTTTCACTTGAATTAGAATGAGAGGAGGAGAAGCATACAACGCGTATGCATGTGGTCTCGCACAAAAGAAAAATACGGTTACATAGGATTAGTCCCTGATAAAAAAAAATGCATCGTCTCGCTCGTATGTCAGAATCAACCGTGGCAACGGTTAACCGCAAAGGATGATTTTCGCAAGTTCTAATGACTTACATTAAAAGTAGACATCTGCAACTTAAAAAAGAAGAAACTACATCTCGGATTAAAAGAAGAGATTAACATACGTCTATATCTCTACTGTAACCATACGCAAAAAAGAGAGGCAAACTCTATCTCTCCTGCAACTGTACGCAAGAAATAAGACACAAAATAGGTCTCTCTCTCTGTCTCACACGAACAAAAAAGAAATCAGGAAACAGGTCTGTGGTGCGAACTACCTATTTGTATTAGTTTTTCTATTCGATTATGTCTATTTGCATTAGTTGGATCTAAACTAGGCTACTTATGTTGATTCTCTTTGCTTCAGGCAAAGTATTTCTTTTGTTTAGGCTCGGTACTCATCGCAACAATTCCTGCACATCCGTCCAAGTCGAGCGTCATCCCACCACGTAATCAACTTCGATAGCGATTTCATCAGCCGTATGATCAAAAAAACTGTGTTGGTTGATCTAACCCTCACTATAGCTTTTTTAATAGATTTTTGTTCCCAAACGCACCAGTGACGTACTTGAGGCTTCAACCGCAGCATCACCTGGCGTATTTGCTAGTTGAAAATAGCCACTATATATGAACACCATGGCCATAAAAGGTTGAGCTTCGCCACTATGCTTGAGACCCTCGGCCAATAGGGTGTTGAATGTTGCCTCTATATTTGGTTGTTTGGGTCAAGTGATGGTTCCTTGCTTCTTTTACATGCCTCCTCATGTATAGCTAGGAAGTAGCTTGACTCACCTAATCAAAGAGAATGATGTCACTCACCTAGATGCAAAAGCCAGAGATGGACCACATCTTGGATTAGGCGAGGTTAATATGTCCTCTATTGTGTAAATTTTTGGGTAATTTCTCAAGGCTCCTCTACTAGTTTTTTGTCCTATGTTCAAGGTTGCGGCACGGGCTGCCACAGTTTTAAGATCGGTCCCCAATGTCACACTTCCTTTAAAATACCTTTTCACTGAATTTTTCAAAAAATTTAATTCAAATTATGACAGTACTAATTCCAAATTTCAAACCATGTTCATTGGGTATTGTTATGTTGACTCTTTCTTAATAGGACTTTGTGTGATTTTCCAATGACTGACTAAAACAACTTCTGCATTGTTCTCAAATGATACAAGTTTAAGCTGCCTCCTGTTTTCCCAAGAATTTTATGTTATTGTATTACAGTAAAAAAGAGATCTCAATATTGGTAATATACGTTTTTATCCTTTATACTTTATATGCTAGCCCGTGTATTGCACGGGTCAGCGACGGACTAGTCTATACTAATTATAGAACCCCCAAAAATTACCACGTTAATCGAAGAAAAAAAAGATCTAACCATCTTATTGGTGGGACTGAAAATATCGTAATATACTTATTATAGAAAATAATAGAATTTATATAAGAAAATTATGCCATGAAGGAAAAATAAGCAAGTCGTGTTAAACTTGAAATATCCCAAAATGTTCTGATTTTGGAATGTTAATTAAAATAAATTATTTTCTATATTTTTATGGTCTTCAAAAGATTTTATTAAATTGGTTTAAATTTTACTAAATATTAGAAATTTTTTGGACTTGTTTGAACTTTATGCAATTGATTGGATTTTTTATAGAGTAATATGCTAGCCAACTATCATTTTGATTGCAAATATTTTTATCAACTTTAAAGTATTTATTTTGGATTTATTTACATATTGCTACTGATATTTGAACCTTTAGGAAATTTTATAAACCTTATTTTGTTTTTAGAAATTTATTGAAGGCCTATTGATATATTTTATGGGATTTTTTGGATTTTTAGAGTTGATTTGGCATTTAAATAAGCCATAATCAATTTTCTACATTGAAAGAAATTAGAAACCTATTTTGCAAGCCCTAAACTCCCTCCGGGCCGTAAGTCCATCCCCATAGCGTAGCTACTTGGCCTTCATGGCCCAAACTAGCTTGGTATTGAGCTCTTGTCCTGCCACATCGAACGCATAAACCGCCGGCCCGTCTTCAGTTATGGGCCGAAACTCAATTCTAGCCAGCCGATTTAAAAACGATGCCCAATAGAATTCTCGGGCCCCTCCTCTCTTCCTCCCTCTCTCTCTCTCTCTCTCTCTCTCTCTGCGGTTGGGTCCCACCTTACAGGACCTGCTCCTACCTCCCACCTCTACTGTGGCCCCGGCCCTAGCGCGCACCATCCCCACTCCATCGAGCTTTGGCTCCTCTTCCTCTCCCCTTCCTCCTAGCGCTTGCAATATGCTATTCTGCACGCTTACGAGCAATCAAGGGTGGAGTATTCCCCACCAGCGGTTGCCGACCACGTGTAATGCCGCATATGCAGTGCCCCATGCTTCACCCAGCTCCTGTGAATCACATGGCAGTACCACATTATCCCTATCACCCATCCGCCATGTCATTGCCACGTCAGTAGGAGACCAACTCAACAAAGCCATGTCAGCACCCTTGCCTCTGTTGTATCCTTGCCACGTCGATGCCACCGTAGCAGAAATGCAAAAGAACCGTGTGCGGTAGCAAACATGACAACTCCACCTCCTGCCGCATCTCTGTTGTGGCAGAGAAAACTGCAAGGAAACCTTACCGCAGCAGAACCACGACAACCCTTCCACCTCTACCACAACACTAATGTGGCAGCAGAAATCTCTAAACTTTTGCTGCCACGACAGAGAAAGTGGCAAGCCTTTATCTCCTCAAAACAACTTCAATTTTATTGATTATTTTTCCAAATTTTCGTAGGCAAAGAAATCGATAAAAGTCCAATAAAGACTTATTCCAGAAAATATTCCAACATGAATGCAAGTTCATGATTATGTATGTATGAGAATGTATTTTAAAATGCAAGAATTTATATTCACAATTTTCTTGAACATTTTATGAGTAGCAATTAATCATATGAATAAACAAGCTTTAAATATTTTTAAGGTTAGCATGAAATATTACATGCAATAGTTAGCTAACAAATTTTGTCCTACCTTGATCAAGACTTCAATATTGTACTCATTACTTTTAACTTACTAAATAATTAACCTAATGTCCAATTTTTTTTGTATATCAACATTTATTTTGATTTGTTTCTCCTTTTTAGAGAAAAAGGAACAATGTTTTAATCTAAGTTAATAATCTACAAAGTTCACTTATCCCTTAGTTTATATTATGTTTTTAACTCTTACTTCTCCTTTCAAAGAAAGGGAAAAATAAATCAACTTAGCTTCACTTTCCATTTTAAAAAGAAAAGAACAATTTGAATCCTAGCTTTATTTTCTATCCAAAGAAAAGGAAAATATCTTATTTTGGGGTTGGCCTGGACGTTTCACTCAGCAAGCCGAACGACCCTTCGGCCTGTTGGCCCAGATGACCTCCTCAGCCTAATACTCTCTAAGCCCATTTGGCCGTGGCCGGGTACCTAAACCTACCCTAAGCCCATCCTAACCTATCCCTTCACTTACCGGCATAGCACACCCCGTCGGTCTCTCCTCCCTTCGGTGCTCTCTCGGTTTCCTCCTCCCGCACAGTGCCACCGCCCTCGGTTCTCGAGCACACGTCACCGTCCCCGCCATGGTCGCTCTCGCCCGTGCTCCTCGGTTGCCCACGGTTCGGATGTCGTCTCGATCGGCCCCCCCTCAACGCTGCCGCGGTCTCGAGCCTGGGGCTCGGGCTTGGCCCCGCCGCTAGTCGCCCCCTCACTCCGCTCGGTGCCACCGCTGGACGGCGGTGGTTTCGCCGCGCCACAATCGTGGTGCGCGCCGTGCTTAGGTATGTCCTTTGTCTCCCCTTTTTCTCCTTCTTGACCCTAGGGCTTGCTGTGATGGCTTAGTGCTGGTTTGGTCCATGGTTAACTTGATCTGGTTAATACTAAGGTCTAATTAAGATTAAGAATGATGCTTCTGTGTGCTTGACTACTTGAAGATAGCATGATTTGGTTCAGTTTAGCTATTTCTACCTCTGATTGAGGCATTTCCATATATATATGCATGTGTTCTAGTCGGAACGGCTAATGGTGATAACAGGGAGTGTATAAAATCTTAAACCTATGGCTTTGCTAAAATTAAGCTTATCAATCCAACTTGACTCATCTACCTAACTTTTGTTGTGATCTTCATATATATATGCTACTGCTGTAGTATATATACATATCCTCCACCAGAGAGTGTTTGTGCTTTAAGTGGATGGCCTTTTTGCTGGGATACGCTTGCATACTACTCCACTTCTACTAAGGCATGATGCTACTACTCCTTAATCATGTGTAGTGTTGGGATCTATCTGAACTCAGATTCCGCTAAGTATTCTAGAATAGATAAAGATAGGTGCTGCTACTTGGTCCTTGGCCGGCTAACGAATATGTTAATCGTTTGAAGTATCATGTATACCTATATATATATATGTTTAGAACTAGTAAGAACAGAACTATACTTGATCTAATTATTCCTATGATGAACTTTGTCTGAAAAAGGATTGGGAATCTAAGAAAAATCTGATAAGAACAGATTCTTACACTAGTTGTCTTACTACACTCTTTATGATTTTTATCTGAGAAAGGGTTTAAGAAAGGTATAACTTGATGAGAACAAATTCTACAATGTTCCCTAAAGAAAAAACCCTATGATGTAATTACAATTTGAGGGTCCTTCCCTATCATGTCTATACTGGGTTATGATGCTCTTAAGATGTATCCAACCTGATTACGATTTGGTCAAACAAGCTTGGGCTTCTACTTGATGATGGTCTGCCCCTCTCCACTATGCTCCTCCTCTTGATCTAGCTAGCCTTCTCCCTTCACTTCGGCTCCTAATGGTCTTGTTGCTCTTGTTAGGAGCTTGCTTGCTCTTTACTCCTTGATACTCCTCTTCTATGCTCGTCCTTGGTTCTTGGTGGTCTTGACTCTTGTGAAAGCTATGATGGTATTCAATGTGGTGGCTATTACTACTACTGTGTGGTGAATTCGGTTGCCTTGCCCCTATTTCTATAGGGTATATATGTGGCTTGTCTAGACAGAGTGATGGCCACCTCCTGGTTGTTCTAGTGTCGGCTATGCTGATATTTTCACTAGCATTTTCTACTGGATATACATGGTGGCTGTTATCTGATCTTTGGTTTCCTTATGAGCCAAGCTAAGGAAATCTTGACCTTGGTCAAAGATTGTGTGCTAATGCTAAAAACTCGATGGACGGATGCTACTATGCTGGTTCACCTAGCTTCAGTTGATTGACTTAGCTAAAATATTGACTTTAGTCAATATGGTGCGCTGTTGGATAAATATGACTTGATGGATGGACTTATCTCATTTGCTGAGGACCCGAGTACTATGCCTTGGAAGGCATGAGTTATCGACTTGATGGCAGAGCACAGAATTTGCATTTGCATCGAGAGCAATCATGAATGAGGATATTGAGGAAACTTCCTCCATCCACGAGTACTCGGGATACTTTGTAGTTGTTGATCGTTGGTTCAACGATGCTTGGAAAATGTCCTGGTCGGACGTGGTTCTTGGGGTAGTCGGTTTGGTCAAAGAAAATCTTGACCTCCGACCACTTGACCGCGTGGAACTTCTAAGGGACTGTCACCAGGATTTCTCGGGGCTGCCTCTTCGACTCGTAAGAGGTTGAGCCCCCAAACATATGCTTGATCGCTCATTCCTCTCCATGGAATGGATCGTGGCCTGAGTCGTTGTCGGAATTAGAATCTTGACTATGACTTGCAACCTGTGAGTTTTTCCCACGATGTTTCTTTGTCTCCGCTTTGACATATTTTTTAAATAGTCGGCATTGACAGAGGTTGTGTGAGTCGGTTTGGTGGAAGTCACACCATGCCTTTCCCGTTTGTTTAGTAGGAGCTGGCTGTTTGTCTTGGGCATGGGGCTGCCAAGTGCGCTTCTTGGGCAAGTTGGCCAGCACCTCACTGGCCTTTGGCCTCTTCTCTTCGCTTCCCCTGGAAGGCTTTTTCTTGTGCTTGCTCTTCGATGAATCGCCATGTGCCCTAGAGGGATATCTTGGCACTCCATGCTCTTGTTCCTTGATGTACATCAAGGCTTCTTTGGCGTTCGAAGCTTTCTCAGCGATGTCCATCAACTGTGCGACTGTTTTTGGAGTGTGCATCATTTATTCCTATCATCACGAATAAAAGCACGGATCACGTCATAATCATTTACCTCAGTTATGGTGTTGCGAACGGCTTATGTCGCTATTAGATTCATCATCAGGGTAGAATCACCAAGATCCACACAATTAATTGTCGGCTCCTGATCAGATGGGTGGGCGAAATTGTCATAGAAGCCCTCCTAGGAGAAGCTAGTTCTTTGCGTGAACCTTGTTGGTTCTTGTGGTTACTCTAGTATTGTATCAATAGAATCGACCAAAGAGTTCCCCACAGTCGGTGCCATCTATCGACGATTGGTAAACTGCCGATCTTATGGTAGTCGTGATCAGGGAGATTTTTTGAAGGGTAGAGACCCCTTGGGCGGTCGATCAATCAACACTAGTCCATGGAAGACAAAGATTTATATAGCTACAGGCCTCCATCAGGATAATAACCCTACGTCCTGTTGCTATATATTGATTATCAAGTAGAATACGAGGTTCTGTTAGTGTCTAGCCTAGATGGGATCTAAACCTAGTCGGGAGTCTCCTTGGGCTGATCGGCTGGAACTCGACTTCCTTGAGGCGATGAATCTTCTCAGGGATGTTGGGTGATTGATTGAGACTCTGAAACAGCTAGGGCTCAATCTCTAAAGGCTTTTGCTTCTTGTGGCTTGTTCTCGCTCCTCCCCTTCTTCGTAGGGCCATCGAGTCATTTTATAGCGGGCACTTTGTATCTGATACAAAGTCGTCTCCAACCAGGACTCGATCATCCTTAAACATAGGGATAGACTTTCTAGTTTAAGGGGTATCCTGGTATCCTACGAGAGATCTTCGTATCTCCTAGAATCCTTTGCGGATACATTAGTCGCTTCAGATATCCAAGGTATTATATACAAATACTGCCTCGCATATAGTACGGATTTACTACTCATCATCACCAACGAACCTATCTTATTTCTTCTCAAATTATTTTCCCTATAAGTATACATGGTCAGAACCTATTGTCGAGCTAAGAGGTTTGACCTTACTCAATTAATAATGGTGGTCAAAACCTGCCGTCGGGATTAAGGCTTAGACCTTACTCGACATGCATTGGTGGTTGGAACCTTCACTAATATACCTATGATTAAAATGTGTTTAATCTTAAAACTTCGTTCGAATCTAATAAAGTACTTCAACTATTAAAAATCTTTTATGCAAACAAGCCAGCAAGCCTTCCTTTGTTTAAGATTGCTTGTGGTGGTAGTTTTCCCTAAAGAGGGGCCACGCTGGGTACATGAAGTACTCAACG
This sequence comes from Stipa capillata, assembly GCA_019208055.1. Taxonomy (NCBI): domain Eukaryota; kingdom Viridiplantae; phylum Streptophyta; class Magnoliopsida; order Poales; family Poaceae; genus Stipa; species Stipa capillata. The sequence goes on along the minus strand of JAGXJF010000798.1, from coordinate 50,927 downwards.
AGCATGTTTGTTTTTGGGCATGATCAGATGCTTATGAAGATGAAGGTGAAGACTACGGTGATTATTATTATGACAATGTTGAGGAGTAGAGTCATGCTGAATTTCGTCACTGCCTGTGGTTGAGATGAAGACCCCTATGTTATCATTTGTTTCCGCTATGCTTCTAAATTGTAAAGGACATTAAGTCCTAGTTACCTTATTAGCCTTGTGGCTTATCGTATGAACATTTTTTAATAAACCACATGATGTGTGCTATGTTATCGATTTCGACTGTGTTTTGTTAGATGTCACTAATTTTAGTTGCAATGCATGATGAAAATAGATGGTCATGAGGCAGTGAATATTGTTATGAATTTATTTCTCGTATGGCATAACTAGATCCACAAATGATGTTTTATGACGATTTGCTTCTCAACTTCTGTGAAATTTTCCCCTTTTGGTCACGGTTTTAGAGCTAGATTTACCTTGGAAATGGTCTATGACGCTCGGGAAAAGTTCATCGTAGGGAAGTATTCTTCAATGACAAATATTTGAAAAGTAATCATGTTTCACTCATACACCAACCGACTCTGTGGTTCCAAGACTTCAAGATTGGTTTGTATGTTGGTGCGCATCAATATATGGGTTTAATCTATGCAATGATTTTGATCAATTGCATGATCTATGAGTAATCTCATCATGACTAGAAGCGTGTAATAGTAGCTACATAGCAAATTGTCTATTTAATGTGATGGCCCATCCATCTTTGGTGCCATCAAGTTATTGTTATTTTGATTGCTATCGATCTCCAGCATGATCAATTTCTTAATTGAGATTGATTATGAATATTTATCAAATGCCCCAAAAGGGTAATAGTACTTGTTGTTTGTATGGCCGTCCCTCTTTAGCTAGACAAAGCGTTATTGGTGGAGAGAAGATGATGCTTGATGGATGAGTGACAAAAGGTCCGTCGAATGAGCTTTAAGATCTGATTTACTAGGAGAAGATACAAAGCTTATCACGTTATTCCATAACTGATGAATAGTAATAGTGGCACAAATTTGGATTAATTATAGACGTGCATAGTATTTTTCCAACAAAAATGTTTCTCCAGTAGTTAGAAATTTACCATAATTGCGTCTTATGCTAGCCTAGAGTCCCAATATGCTAACGAGAATTGTAACTAGTGGACCTATATGCTCCATGCGTCATGCTTATGAGAATTGCAGCTCGGGCAAGACTGTCGGCGAGACAGTTATCCTTCTCGGGATGTACTTGACCTTGAGTCCAATGAATTTCTTGTCTAGCTTCCTTACCTCTGTAAGGTAGGTTGCCATGTTCTTGTCTGAGGTTTGGTACTCCTTGCTAACCTATTTCACCACCAACTGCGAGTCCCCACTCATGAGTAGGCGGCAGATGCCAAGTGCAGAAGCTACTCGAAGACCTGCAAGCAAATCTTGCAGAAGCTACTCGAAGACCTGCAAGCAAATCTTCATACTCGGCCACACTGTTTGTGTAGGGAAGTCAATCTACAAAGCATATTGGAGGTGTTCTCCAGTTGGCGAAGTAAGGATTATCCCAGTCCCCAAGCCTTTGAGCGTTAGCAATCCATCAAAATGTAGTCCAAACCTTGATCTTGTCATTTTGGGTGTTGTGGGGCTACTCGGGCTCAGACCACTCAGTGAATAAGTCAGCTAGCACATGTGACTTTATAGCGGTGCACGGGATGAAGCTGATGTCAGATTATCCAGGTTTAACTGCCCATTTGGCAATCCTCCCGATAGCATCTCTATTGTGGAGGATTTCACCGAGTGGTAAGGTGGATGGTACGGTGATCTTGTGAGTTTGGAAATATTGCCTCAATTTGCTAGAAACCTTCAGCACTATATAGAGCAATTTTTGCACCTGTGGTAGTGCTCCATTGGCCCGTAAAGGACTTCGCTGAAGTAGTACACTGGTCATTGGCTCTTTTCCCACTTGACTAGTTCTTCTTGTTCCACCACCAAGACTCCGCTTACGGCTCGCGGTCTGGCTGCTATACAAAGCAACAGTTCCTCCTCTGGGTTGGGAGCAACTAGCACGAGGGGATGAAAGAAACATTTTGAGATCCTGGAATGTCTCTTCCGACTCTTCTAACCATTTGAAACCGTTGTGTTGGCGTAATAGTTTGAAAAAAAGGAAGCCTCCGATCTCTGAGATGGGAGATAAAATGACTAGTACCACCATGCACCCGGTTAGCTTCTGGACTTCTCGTACTAACCTGGGGGGACTGCATGTCCCCGATGGCCCGAATCTTCTCATTTCCTAACTTTACTATTTTATGACTTGTTTGATGTCGTGGAGCTGATGTGGTTAACACATAGACGCCAAGTCATCTAATCTGGTCAAAACCACTCCCCGCTAGCGTAAAATCGCCTTCCACCGCTATTGGATGGTAATTTACCCAGATTTAACAGTTAAGGGTGAGATTTACGGGGTTTTAGAGTCCTAGGATAAAATGTGCTCATAGGCAATAGTTGAGAGGTGAAATATACATTTATTCTAATTTATTTAGTATATTCTACTATGTGAATTTATGCAGCTTAATAGCTACTAGATTTCTGTATGATATGTATTGGATTGGCGAGTTTCTAAGAAACGTCAAGGCTGATTGTCCTCTCAGGAGATTTGTGTTCCAGGGATGCCATCCTTCTCGATCTGACTCATAACGGGAAGAGCGAGTCCTACCCCAGTGGAACTATTAGCTACAATCGCCAGATGAGAAGAGTTGGCTTGTGCTCGGGCTTGTATGAGGCCGTCCTCTATGTTGCGTAACCACTTACTACTCTCGGGAGTAGTGCTATATCCATGAGGGGAGGCTGCCGAAGCTGGTGTTGAACCTCAGAAAGCCATTGAGTGGTCTTAGAGCTGAAGAGTCCGACATCGTTTTGGAAGCGAGGAGTGCCTAGATCCGGCCGCCTGGCATCTTGCACCTGATCCCAAGACATCCTCGGCTGCTGAGGTAGAAGTTGGTTCCTAGCAGTTGGATTTAGATTTGTCATGCCATCACCCCAAGCAGGGTTAGGTGGGGTTCATTCTTGTCCCCGATAGCGAGAACTTCTCAGGGGTATACTCCCGCTAGAAGTGGAGTCTAGATCCATGATGGATCTATCATCGGAGAGGATCTCCAGAAAGTTTCCTCGGCCATCTGGTTGGCCAAAAGTTGTTGGGAATAATCTCGAAACAAGGCTTACGCTGCTTACGCGAATGTCTTAGCGATCGGGCGGCTTGAGCTCGGCGCCATAGGTCCTGGCATACTCGTCCACCAAGCGACTTATGACGTTGTCAGACTCGTCATCAAGGTAGAAGTCACCTAGGTCTATCGGCTCCTGGTCAGATAAAGGGGCAAAGTTGTCGTAGAACCTCTTGTCCGAGAAGTTGGATTTTGACATGGTCCTTGATGGAGCTGGTGATAACTTTGATGAAGACTTGATGACATTGGCTAAAGGGCTCATGACGGTTGGTGCTAGCTGTTGACGATCAGTAAACCATTGATCTTACGATTGTACATGATGAAAAGTGTGAGTGTAGGGGACACCCAGTCGTGCCAATTCAAGTCGTCAGGAGTCGAGGATTTATACAGATTTGGGCCTCCTTGAGGGTAATAACACCTACATCCTGTGTGTCTTATATTGATCTCGAGACATAGTACAATAGGAAAAACTAGCCTAGATGCGATCTATAACTAGCTGGAAGTCAATTTTGGGGATGATTTCTTCCCTTCTACTTGGCTCAGAAGTCTCCTCAGATGGATCTGTATGGCTTCGTGTGTTTGAGTTCCTTTGTGGCCTCTCTCTGGATCTAGATCGCTTCTCCTCCAGCTTGTCCTCTCCGCAGGGCCTCATAGTTCATTTTATAGAGGGTATCCCGTGCTTGACATGGACTCTTCTCCAAGTAGGACTCCTGCCATCCTTAAATGTAGGGATGAGCTTCCTTGTTTAAGTAGCACCCGAACACCTGCGGATGGTTTCCTTATCTCTCTAGAGTTCCTCTCAGATATGGTTGTTACTCCGGATATCTAGAAGACTCGTAGGGTATCATATACAGATATGGCCACTGTATATAGTAGAGTTGTACTACTCATCATCAGTAATTTCTATGGATTGTGAGTATTCACCTATGGGCTTTGGGAACAGGATTAGCTTAGTACGTTAAAGATTATTTGTATTAGATCATGTTTTTGTTGTTTCCTGATTCCTCAATATATTTTTCTCGTGTGATCATCTTGATAATAAGTGCCCAAGGTGATGATAATATGTGCCCAAGGTGAACATTAGAAAGGACTTGTGATACCTTCAAAGTGAAAGCGACAACAACGTGAGGGGGAGGGAAACATGAGGGACTCTAGGAAGACCCGGCACATTCACAATTCTTTAAGCATTGGTCTGGCTCACGCCTTAATAATTCTAGTGACATGGCGGATGTCGGCACTAGGGTGGACAATAGATCCTATGAGTAGACGGATGTCAGCATAGGTTATTCATGGATGTGTGGCCCACTTGATTATTTATCTTGTTTATCGATGCGATAATTTTTATGCTAGTGATCCATATATTTGTCATGGACCCAGAGTTCAGAACCAACTCCCGCTGCGATATGAGATCCAAATACCTGAGAAACCGCCCAGCACAACATACGCTTACCAAACGTCGTATGCCTTCACTGCTGCACAACCCGACACCTAACCAATCCACCATACACTTACCAGATGTTGTATGCACTCACGACTGGTTAAGCCGGGCAAGGACACACTAATCGCACGGAGGGGTTGGTAATGAATTCCAAGTCCGATAAGGAACTGATGCTACTCGTAATTTCACTAAGTAGACGCTACTCGTAATTTCACTAAGTAAAGTAATACCGACGAAGCCCGACAGTTGTACCCACACCCTAACCTAGCCCGAAGGCTAGTGGGTTGCTCGAAAGCCAGGTACGATTGCCCACAGCCTGCCTAGGCACTGCATCTTAACTAGCGGGTCACTTAATCGAGAATGCTCCACGGAGTGTATATTAAGAGAAGGCATCACTTCTTTATGATCAATTCCATATACTTCAATCATACACGCACAGTATAGAACGATCACAATTAACAACTTCATATCACAGTTCAAACTCTACTGAGGGAGAGCTAAAAGATACATAAGTTACCTCTTCCTCAGAAGGGGTTCTATTACACATAGCTTACAACTTGAAGGCTGATTACAGGTCTTTGAAGTTCAAAACCAACAATGAACACAAAAATTAGAACCCTGAGATGGCAGCCCCGCCATCTCCATATGCATATACTCAACCCACATTATTACGATCAAGAGAAGATAGCCCAAAACTAAGCATCGATATCGACGTTCTCCACGTGGTAGTACTCACCAATACTGGGATCTCCTGCAAGAAGTTCGGAATTGAATTCCGTAAGTACTTTCGTACTTGCAAACTACATTTGTAGGCTCATCCCCATTCAATTTCAGCATAGCATGTGATAAAGAGAAACAATAATACCTTATGGTGGCATCAACAGCTAAGCATGGCATGAACATAAGGAATTATACAAAATCCACACGTACCATCATGCCAAATTTCAATTTCAGATTTGAACAAATAGTAATTCACATAAGAATTATATTGAACCAATGCAACAGCATTCAAAAATTGGCAAGCTTTCATAGCTATTCATTCCATCAAGCCAAACAAGGCGATTTAATTTACGGTTGCACCAAACAAGGCTCAACCAATTGTGTGGTTAGGCAAGATGAACAAAATTTGCCCGACGCGGGAGATGAATTGAAAATGTGTAAGTACAGGGTTGGCCGACCGTGACTTCCCACCATCCTCAATTTAACCCCGCGTGGGTGACAAGTAAAGCCCTACAACACCGGTATCGGATCAGGTTTGCACCCTGCCGATCCATCAATAGGTGACGGTACCCCGACTCTCACAACTCCCCAATTAGGGTTTCATATTTGTTAGTCCATTTAAAAGATCTCGCTCACATGACATACCATTAACCCTTACATGGCATCAAGCATTTCACCTCGATCACAAGCATAACATAAAAAGGATTCGGGAATCTTAGCGAGCTTTTGTATACTTGCCTTGCTGCGATTGATCAAACTCACTATAGAACTCAGCTTCGGTAAACTCCTCGTTGCTCGGTTCTACTAAGATTAATCCCCAAATACCGAAATAAAGCAATAAAAGAAGGTTTAATTAAAGTCGGCAAGTAATAAGATCCAAAATGCATGATATGCATCGTAGTATGTAGAGAATCACTACATGTATCTAACGCAATTGATTTTGTCGAAATCAGAACTTTAGTGTTTGAATTATGCACCTTCGGAACTATGTATGTAGTTAATAAAGTTCTAATTATTCGTGACAGATTTAATCACATGAAAAGGTTGTATAAGTGGAATAGTGATCTTCAGAATACAACACATTCTCTAAGCAAATACTGGTACCCCTTAATTTCCTATTAAGTCAATTAACCTTTTTTTAGCAAATATATTGTGAGGAAAAGGGCATTAAGGGAATTTCAAAAATTTAGAGCAATGTAATATGAGCAATAATTATGCCATAAGGTTCTACAGATTAAATTAGGAATAACAAAAAAAATCACTCAATTTGGAGTGGATATGCAAAAGTTATGGATTTTTGAAGTTTTACCAAATTTTAGCCATTTTCTGCTAATTCCTAGAATTTCTGAATTGAAGCAATACTTTTCTTACCTACACCTCACCTAGCCTGGGTCAATGCCAAGGGGGTCCACGGGTCTTGCACGTTTCTATTCCCTCCCCTTAAATTTGGCTAGCCTCCTATTCACTCCCCTAGTCGGCTCCTGTGATCCTTTCAGGTTCGGCCGCCGGGGTTCAGAAAGACAGCGAGTGGGTGGTGGAGTGCTACAGAAGGGGAGTGAACAGATTTGGGTACTAGCAAGGAGAGGAGCTCACTGTGATGTCATTTTGGTGCTCGGGTGAAGCGGACGGGGGCGGAGCAAGGGCAGGGCGGCAATGGCGTGCCGCGGTGAACAGCTCCCGTTGGTAAGATGTTCTGGGGCACACCGAGAAAGGAAAGAAACATCAGGGAGAAGAAAAGGACCTTGCGAAATGATCAGGGGCACCGGGGGAAGACCACAACTCATCGATGATTGCGAATTTCTCAGTGGTGGTGAGATGGCTGGCGACGGGGGAGACACCGGCGCCGAAGAGGAAACTCGAAATTGGGAAGCTCGGCTGCAAGAAAACTTAATTTAAGCGAGCGGTGCGTTCCCGGACTAAACGCGAACCAAATTGGCAACAAAGAAGGAAAGGCGTGGTCTCACCGGATGAGGGACGGAGTTGCAGTCGACGGTGTTTGCCGTGCTCGGGGAAGACGATCGCGTCCGGTTGCCCTGCTACAGGCCTATACAAGACAAGGACAGAAATGAGATCGCCACGGTGAGGGGTGTTTCATGCACGAGCTTGAAGGGAACAAAGATCACTGAGCGCATGGGCAACGACGAGTGCCAACCACGGCGTGCTCACTGGTGCTGCGGCGCTGGCGTTGTTCGGCTCGGCCGGCTCGGGCGGCGAGAAAGGGAAGGAATGCAGGGGAGTGTGGGGAGGCGATGGGCGAAATGGGCGAGGCGGAGCGCTGCGGATGGGAGGAAATGCCGAGGAGGGAAGAAAAACGGGAAGCAGAGAGGGGCGCCTTCGGCGCAGGTGGGGAAGAGAGATGGGCTTCGGCCCATGCGGGGAAGAAGTGGGCCGACTTGGTTCGGCCTGTTCCGATTAGGAGAGAAAACCCCCTTTTTTCTTTTTCTGGTTTTTTAATTTAGGATTATATTCAGCCTCACAATTCATTCAAAAATGCCATTTCAAAATTCCATAAATTTTATAAGAGCTCCTGAACAATTATCCCACTTGCAATAGTTGGTGTAAAACCAATACCCATAACACTTGGTATTTTCTTTAACTTAAAATAGTAGTGGTGTTTGTTAGAAATTCATTCCGATTATACTAAATATTATTCCAAGGTCTGGGGGGAAAATGTAGATAGAATTTCAGAAAGGTTTGGGCAAGAAGGTTTTCCCAACTAATAAATTACGCTCCTACTCGTTTGGTCTATCAAACCAAGGGTTTCAAGTTTGAGGGTCAACTTTAAATCCCTAATGCTTAGCATGTATATGGGATCCCTCCATAATATCTTTGGACCTAGGAACATACTGGAGAGGTTTTAGTTTCAATAGATCATCAAGATTAGCTTTTAGGTCAAGTGCAACAAGGTTGTGATGGTTATGAAAATTTCAATTCGGCCTACATGATGTCATGAGTTGCAATAAGCTAACTTTTATTCGGGTAGAGCTCTAAGGCTGGATACACATACTTGCACAAAATGAGTCATTACAATATAAATATTTTGATCTATATTAATATTTTGATCTACAGGTGAAACTTACTCCTAAGCTTTTCCTTTATCATTTTAGAATCTTTATTTTATTTCCACAAGTTTAATTACTTTTATTATTATTACTGGCACAGTTTTGTCTCCACAGTTAATTTCAGAAACAACGCCATCTTTGAATCAACACCCTAAGCATTCCCTGGCAGTAACTGAAATTCTCAAGTACAATCTCAATGCTGTGACCGTTTTCACTACACCTTGTTTCCTTAGGATCGATAAACCTCGAAATACCTAAAAGGGAAACTTGACTGCAACCGATCTAGTCCTCTTGCTAGGCCAGCATCACTTGTCACTTAATTGACTAACATATAGCCTTCCTTGATACCTGGTACTCATCTCGCAACCACCTATTCTAACTTGTTTGTAGAAAAAGTCGACCCCCAGGAGGGTGGCTTCTACATGGTGATCGATTTGGACAACAAGTAGACTCGGGGTATCCCGTCAGTTGCTAGTGTGGGTTATGGTAGTACATGCACTTTGCTTTATTGTTATCTTATGGCTTTTTAACTTTATGGTTGTTTAACTCACTATAACTCTTTTGTTGTGTTGGTAATTGGTCGTGTGACCATCTATGTGAATTATATTTGTTAACTTTGCCCGCTACGAGAGTGGTACATATTGAAGCTTGTTGTGTGCTATAGAGTTCGGTAAATATACCTCTTGTTCTCAAACATGCTATACATAATGCGTGCATGATCTTGGAGTGTCCTTTTTTTGAAAAGGAAGATTTCATTGACCTCCCAGCCACTACATCCAGTTTTTTTGAAAAAGAAGGTTTGATTGATCTCCCACCACTCCATCTAGAAGGTACATACAACATGAAATAGTTTACTTGTTACATCGGTCGTTTATTAAGCAAAAAGGTTGAAGGGCACAAGTCAGAATCAAATAAAAAAACATAGGGACTCATGTTGTAGAACTATCACCCAACGGCATGCAAGTGTGCTAGCTCCCATCAGAGAAGAACTCCTTCACCATGGCCTCCAACTGCTTGCTTTCTTGTACCATGGCTTTTTTGTATTCCAGCTTCTACAAGAGCACCCAAGATGGCAGTAATTTGTCACACCTGAAGATAACTTGATTATATGATAATTTTTTTTTAAATAATATCATTGTGACATAGCCAAATGAACCAACATAGTGTGGCTACCCCAACTAAAATCTGTGAGCACAATCCCATCCTTAACCCATGCAACAATCCCCAAAACATATCAGAAACTCTAGTAGGTGGTGGTAGCTCGAAGGCTATGTGAGCTGCCCCAAACAAAGCGAGCCACCGACACTCAAAAATAAATGCTGAATTGACTGATCTTTATCATAGAAACAAACATGTTTTCGTCCCACGCTAATTCCATTTAAGTAGATTCTCCTCTGTAAGGATGTCCGCCCTCAATAAATACCACATGAAAAATCTTATTTTGAAGCGGAGAGTTTGAGCTAACAAAGGTTTACATGTCTGAAATGATCTCATGAGTTCGTTAGAACTTGATACATTGAGTGGACTGAAAATGACCATTGTGATGTAAAGACCATGAGAAGGTGTCCTGCGATGGTTGTAAAACAACAGATGATATCCCGTGTACGAGGTCATTCCAAGCATCTAGTTTAGGCCCAATTCTGGCATGAAAAATTCAATATTAATGGAGTTGTTAACATGATATAATATTGGGTATTGGAGCCGAAGCGGTTCAGTAACAAGCCAACTATCCTCCCGGAAGCGAATTTGAAGACCTTTTTGGAGGTTACCTCACGAGCTCGGCCTAGAATTAGGAATCGCCATAACGTAATTTAGCCTGTGATAGAGTTCTACTTCATAGGTATGTTTTCTGAGGAGCTCTTACCAAACTCTATTCTCATTTATTAGTTTAAAGAGTCATTTACTAAGTAGACACTTGTTTTTTGTACGAGGTTCTGTACTTCCAACCCACTCTAGTCCTTGGGCCTACAAATAATGCTCTATTTTGTGAGTTTATATTTTTGTTTGTAGCTATCACTTTGCCAGCAGAAACAGAATCTATAAAAATCCAAGTGTTTCCTTACTCCTTTGGGATTTCAAAAAGAATAACATGAACGTTATTGACTGAAGTGTATAGGCTCATCTCAACATGTGCATTGGAATGAGTTCTGATGAGTGTGGAGACCAGCAGCACAGCAAGCTGAAATGCTCACCTCTACGTGTGTAATTGGAATGACTATAGCCCATCTCTATGAGTGTATCGGAATGAGTGTGGGGGGAGTCTTAATGGCCAGCTGATATGTGAATGCCGGCTGGTCAGTGTTTTTGGCTGCAAGGGTGATTACACGGGTGGAATTTAGGGTCCAGACAGACACAGAATTTGTTGACCTGACTGGGGACTCTTATCTAAAAACTGTTAAAAGAATGTACAGAAAGGAACACAACAGTCAGTCCCACATATGGCTGCAGTATGGAGTACCTGGGACTTCGGCAGTAGCATTGGGAGCTCTATGCAATGTAGAAAAAGACGAAACTGTAGAGAAATTCGAGTTAGACCATTTGACAAAGTAGAAAAAACATCTATCGCAGGTGCAGATACTCGTGCCGTTGCACATGCTTCTACAACCTATAAAAGATCAGGAGGACATGATAAATTGCCAAAAATTATTCTGGCTCTTGCACATTGTAATAAACTTTGGCCATTTGCATTCATCGATGCAGAAACCGTTGAGTAATAAAACTCTTACATCATAAAATAATCTTCAATACTGCATAGTGTGTAATAATGTGTGGATTATATGATTCAAAATCGATAACATGGAAAGTGCTTTTTAATACGAACCCAATGATATCAATTTTTGTATCATGTAAGCCAAATATTATTGAATAAATTCTTAGTTAAAGATAAATTTTAGAAGCGTGTGCGTCTTACATTTATGGACAGAGGGAGTACTAATGAGAAGAAGGAACGGCACAAGAAGCGAAGAAACAGGAAGAAAGAAAGTCCTGAGCCAAAATCAGTAGGCCACTCACAACGCTTTCTCCAAATGATGACTGCAAAAAGGCAAACGATAGGACGAAACGCATGGCGCTCGCGCGGTCGGGTTTCGGCCGTAGCCACAGTCATTATATATCAAAAGTTTTCGCTGATCTAGTCCCTCGACCCTTTTCCTAGCATACAAGCCCGGTGGCAGCTCCTGTCCTTGGGCTTGGACTGGCACCTAGATTCCTTTTAGCGGCTGGCTTCGACGCCTTTGCAGGAGATGAATGGGCCATAGTTGGAAGCCTGGGCATACATGATATCGTTCCCTCTGGCACGCTAGCCACCGCGGTGGCATCATTTGGTGCAAAAATTGGCTCTAGGAGCATGGGTAGGTCTAGCTCTTGTGATCGACGGGGTCGATATAAGGGTGTTGGTCCTCCACGACTACATCCCTTTTAGGCCACTAGACGAATGTCCCTTTTGTTTGCCCTAGTCTCGTGATCTCGTCATTCGAGGGAAACTTCAGTTTGATGCTGTCCAGAGTGACTTTCGTGTTCCCCCACGCTATCCGCACACCGTGCATGAGGTCATCTTCGGTTGATAGATAGGCATCTTAGTTGTAACCTCCAAGGGCTCATCATCTAGAAACATCACCAATAGCTTGCACCATGTTGAATCATTAAAGTAACAAATGATAATTAGCTACATATAATTTGTAAGGGTACTTTAAGTGGAATAGTGAAGAGATATAGTTGATACATAACTCGATGATCTCTTTACTTGCATAGCCTTTGAAAACGCTGCCCTATGGCCGGACTTGCACATTGGACATACATGGAGATTTACATACTCATTACAGAAGAGGATACAGTTCTTCATACAAGCATGTATTCATTGTATTTCCATACCCAAGGGAGAAATAACCTTCTTGACTTTATAGGTAGTTGTGGCAACTCATTTCGCTCCGGAAGCATGTCTGCTAAGAGATCTAATAGCACTGTGAAGCTCTTCTCCAACCACTCGTTGCTTGCCTTCAGTTCAGTAGTTCAAGCATGGATGAAAACTTTTGTGTACTTCGACTTACATCCCTCAAATAAGGTTCTCCGAATTCCCATCAAGCTTTGAATTCTCATACTCTTGCGTATCACGGTTCCCTTCTGCATAGCGCAACATCTTATCCAGATGGTCATGATCGTCTAACGATGTATCTTTATCTGAATCAGAATCAACATTGCTGCTATATAGTTCTCTTCATCCGCGATGTGCGTTATTATGACCTTTCTGTATCATCTACTGGTTACCGTGACTTGTTCAACATGTGTACTGCTCTTTGAAATCCCTACAAATCAATTGGTCTTGGATCTGCTCTGAGTTGTCAAACATATGTAGATTCACACAATCTTTGCATGAAGAACAAATATGTTTCTCTCCCTTGTTCAACATACTCTCTTCCGTAGTTCTTAGAAATCTGACACGCTATTAAGTACTCTTCACTTAAGTGGTTACCGTTGTACATCCAGCTTCGGCCATCTTCGCTATGCATAAATAAACAAAATTTAATTTGTGTTAAATGTTGAGTGTTACTATATGTTTATGACTAAAATTAGCTAGTAAGAGTAAATTCAGTTAATAAATATTAATATATAGGTTTGACTATATCTAAAGTTCTCAATATTCTATTTAATTAACGAGGTTGCTATTACCACATACAAGCTATCAATACATAATTTATTTATGAGAAGTACAACTTAATAAGACTAAATTAACAAATACAATATTAATTAATTAGTGTTATGGTATGTCGATTTTGACTATATCTAAAGATTCTCAATATTCTATTCATTAAAGCTATCAAGAATTTTAAAATTAATTTGATGACAAGTACAGCTTAATTAATGAACAAGATAAATCATATCTAAAATAATACTATCTACATGCTACGTGTCTCTCTTTGTCAATATAGATCATCTAAACCACCTACAATTCTATCTTTTCGCCACCCTTATTAGCTACTAACATGTTTAATATAGTACAATACAACCAATTGATAGCCTTAAAATCAATAAGACCAAATAGATTTTGCCTTACACCAACGTCTAGATTACATTCTCTCTCTTCACACGAGCTAGATCTTTAAAATTACCAATTTTTAACCAATCACTAACCTTAGATCACCAATAACAAGTGTATATGCAATATCTCCTCCAAATCCACGGTTATTTGGATCAATTTTCCTCCAAGCTGCCAAAACACTAGAGCTGCCGTCTGTATTGTGTAAGAACTGAGAATTTAACACAATGGCTCGGGATGGGAAAGCTATTGACTAGTAATAAATGGACATGTTATCACAGATGGTTTAAAAAAGAATCGGTTGTGATATCACTCTTATCACAGACGACTCTTATTAAGAACCGTCTACTATATAGCAATCCGGCATCATAGACGGTTCTCATTGATTCTTCTTATCACAGATGGTTTGCATCACTCGGAGTAACCGAGACGGCTTCTATTGCGAACCGTCTGTGATATGCTTTACCCCATGTGGTTTCTAAAAACCACTTGTGATTAGGGGTCTTGGATGACCCATTTTGTAGTAGTGATAGCTGTCCTATAGTGGACATTATGGGTCGATTGTAACAAACTGATATCTGAATGTAAGATTGCGATCATCCTACTGATATCATCTACCAACTTTTTCTCTTCCTTTGGCAGCGACGCATTCTATGTGACTTGAAGACCCGAGATGCTTTTGACAAGGTGATTTGATGCTGCAAAGCATACATTTGAACACTGAGGAAAGGCGATGGGAGTCCGAAAGTGATAATTAGTGATCGACCATTCAGCATGGTCGATTTTTAACCGCTCCCTTGGTCCTGCCACTTCCCTTTATGGCATGGTCTCCCGTCTCCACCTCTTCTAGTCACTTTCCCACCTTATCTCTTCATCCTCTCTCCCCTCGCCATCTCCCTTTCTCGTTCTCTCTCTCATTGCTACTCGAGAACACAAAGTGTTGTGTGGCCTGGATATTGAGACATCTCATCCCTAGCTATCTCGATGCTGCGGGTACTGACTTCAGGTCCCTTCCCTACCGCGATCACCCTTTCCGCCGCCGATGGTGCATGTATGCAAGGGTGACGCATATAGGCAGGTGGGCTTGTCTGGATCCGGCAAAACTTGAACCCAACTTACCGAAGAAGTAGGTAGGGAGTGGGTGGGCTCCCACGTTTGGAAATTTTTCGTGACTTGATTTTTTAGGGATCTTTTTTCAAAACAAACATAAGTTGAAAGCTCTAGTTGAAATGTGTTGAATGCTTTGTGTTGTCATTTGGAGGCCAAAAATTTTGGGGGTTAAAAGTTGATATCAGTGTGGTTGAAAGCATGAACCACCCGAGTTAGAAATTATGTACTTTCCTGGTTGGATTCTGTGATGAGCACAAATTGGTAGCAGGTTGCTCTTTAGTGTAAAGCTCCAAATCAAATCGGTTGAAAGTTTATTTAATCGAAGCTGCTGTGATTTTTGTTGAAAGTTCTGATTTTGTATACTTGAAAGATTAGTTTTAGTTAGAATCTTATTTTTCTTTTGTCTTTTTGCAAGCCTTCGGCGATGGCAAGCGCCATCGCTCGCTTGCACCTGTGACCATGCTGCCGCCGGAGAAAGTGATGGAAGGAAGGAGAGAAACATATGTGGAAGAAAAAGGATACTGTTAAGATGGCGTGAGATGAAGATCTATTTTAAAGAAAAAGATAGGATGATTGTTCTAATTGTGGAGATGAGATGTCGAAATTAATCGTTCTATGGTCGACTGTAAATTAGCTAGTACGTAGGACGTGCCTAATTCGCTCTTTTGTTCGTGTTGCTTTCTTTTTTGAGAGGTTTTGTTCGTGTTGCTGTTCGTATGGTATAAGCTGGTAACCTATTGTCCTCCGGGCAGCTAGACAGGGCCGGCCCATTGCTCACGCTTACCGTCTAACCCTCTCGGTCCATAGCCCGACCCGCGGAACCTTCCCCAGCCTTCCATCCCTTTCCTGGAACCGGAGAAGACACCGGGTCTCCCCAGGAAAAGACGATCCGAAATGCTCCTCCTCCTCTCCCACCACATCCCCTCGCCGCGCTCCTCTCCTCCCGGCTCTCCACCGCCCTCACCATGTCCTCCGCCCCCGCCTCCACCTCCTCGTCATCCGCCGCGGACTACCACTGCCGCACCAAGCACAGCCTCACCGCCGGCTACTCGCGCGGCCCCGGGCCGCCTCGACTGGGCCAACCAGCCCAACCCTTCCTCCGCTTCTCCACCCCCTCCCCGATCCCTCTCCCCAACCCGCCTCCGGTGGTCTCCCCCGTCCGGTACCGACCCTCTTCCACTCCCCGCCCCCGCCGCCGCTGCCGCTCTCGCTGGACTCTCCCTCTCCGCCCTCATCTTCCATTCCCTCGCCCTCTCCGCCTGGAAGTCCGCCGGTGCCTCCACCTGGTCCCTCCGCGTTAACCCCAGCAGCGGCAACCTCCACCCCACCGAGGCCTACGTCCTCTTCGAGCGCCCGGAGGAGCCCCACACCTCGTCGTCTCCCACTACGCGCCCCGCGACCACCTCCTCGAGGTTCGCGCCAGCGTACCCGCAGGGGACAATTCGGCGCTTCTGCCGCCGCGCGGGCGACGGCGGTCCTCGCGCTGTCGTCGATCTTCTGGCGGGAGGCCTGGAAGTACGGCGAGCGGGCGCTGCGGTACTGCAACCACGATGTGGGCCACGCGCTGGCGGCCGTGGCCGTGGCCGCGGCCACGCTTGGGTGGGACGCGCGGCTGCTCGACGGGCTGTCCGATGAGGATCTGGGAGGCTGGTGGGGTGGACAAAGGGTGCCCTGCGCCGCCTGAGAGGATGCCTGACAAGATGGTGAGGGGCCAAGGCGCCGTGGGTGGAGAGGCATTATCCCGATTGTGCTGTTCTGTTGTTCCCCGGCTGGCTCAGAGCCAGAGGTGGACTATGCGAGGATGAGTGAGGCGTTGAGGGAATTGAGGGGTTAGAATGGGTGGGCAAGGCGAATGGGCTTAGCAAGGATCATGTGGTTTGGGATGTGATTTACCGCACTGCGGAGGCAGTCAAGAAGCACAGTCGAGTGCCCGGGAGCGGTTCTTGGTGAGCCCGTGGCGCAGGAGTGTGGAGTTGTCGGAAGGGCTGTATAAGGAACTGACAGTGCAGGAGGTGGTGCGGCAACGAAGGAGTGCGGTGGACATGGATGGGGTGCATGTGATGGAGAGGGACAGGTTTTATCAGATACTGCTGCATGCTTGCCATCAGGTGAGATTGCCCGGGGGAGCGGCAGGGACCACAGAGCGCTCTACCATTTCGTGTCTTGCCGTGGGATGCAGAGGTGCATGCCGCATTGTTTGTGCACCGTGTCTCAGGGCTGCCCAAGGGGCTCTATTTCTTGGTGAGGAACGAGGAGCACTTTGATACATTACGACGTGCTATGAGGCAGGACTTTGAGTGGGCTCGACCAGAAGGGTGCCCTGATGGCCTCCCGCTGTATAGACTGATGAAAGGGGGATTGTCAGCGGTTGGCAATGCAGATATCATGCTTGCAGGTATATGAATATGTCAACTGTTATGCCTTTTGGTAATTTAATTATAAACTATATTTTTGTGGCTGCATAATAATTTTATTATGGATCTATTAGCCTTACCATGCAATAATTTGCAGATACTACCTTTTTGTTTATGTAGTTGTCTTGCAGTAGTAATTATATGGAGCTGATTTGAACACTCCAACTATTAGTTTTGCAGTTTATCATGAGGACCAATATGGTAAGCTCTGAGAGTTCTTATTCAGTGTTGATATTTTTATGCAGGATATTGCCTCGCATGGATGTTTTAGCCTTGGGATGATTGCTCGATTTGAACCTGTGCTGCGTGAGAAAGGTGAATGGATGTATCCTCGTTTATTCTGGGAGACTGGTGTCTTGGTCAAGTTCTCTACCTTGAGGCCCATGCTGTCGGAATATCTGCCACAGGGATTGGCTGCTACTTCGATGATGCCGGTAAGTTGATGCTAGTATCCAACTGCATACTTAAAAAGAGTGCAATTCTTTAGATCCGCTAACCTGATCTGTGAGGGGACATTTGCACTCCTTTCTGTCTGTTCTGTGGTACTACTTTGTGGTCCAAAGCCAAGCGAAAAGGTAGCATTTGTTCTGTTTAGATCTGCAGTTCATTTAGGATGCTTAAGATCAGATTGTTCTGTCCAGAGTTGGAATGCCTAGGCACTCTGTAAGGTCCTATTTGCTGAATATCTTGTAAATTCCACACTGATGTCCGGGAAATTTGTTGGATGGGTGTGTGCCAGAGTCAAACTCTTCTGTCAATTGAAGACACGATCTGTTCAAAATGTTGATGTGTCTAAGGATCCAAGAAATTGTGATACTTTATTTTATTTGGTCACTAAAATGTTAGATGGATATGCTTTCATCTTGAATGACGGAACATCTATGCTCGATAGTTCACTGACATGAGTTATATTATGTCCCAGGGTGCTCATTGAAAATTTGAAATAATAGTAACCAATCAATTGGCTGTTGTTTCTTCAAGATTGAACTGTAAACACCTACAAACTTATCATTATGTTTGAGGTTTGGAACTGGTGATGAACTATTTATCTGTTTGCCTTGAAATATCTCATGCCAGCTATTGACTTCCTTACCTCATCTCATTTTCCCTGTTTTCTTATGATACTTCTGGATGTTGTTTCCCGTAATTTAGTTTTCCTTTTATTCTCTGTACAGACAAGCATGCTTACAATCTAATTTGTGAAGTTCATTCTAGACAAAGCATGTCTGTACGCTTCATATAACTAGTTTTGCATCTTTTTTCTTGATTGCTGTGCCTGAATTTGCATTGTCGTCACATCATTGAAGGTGCAAAATAATGTGATCTGTCGATGATCATTAATCACAAGATCTCTCTGATGTTTGGGTCCTCCACAATATTATTGTGACTTGGTCATCTTGATATTTGTACTCAATGCGCAGTTATTGTGACAATGCCTCGTTCCATCAAATTGCATGAGTCGTCATCCCATGTGTGTTATACACTATTGCGGCAATGCATTCTAATGTGCTACAACTCTGTGCAGTTCATGAAGTACTTGGCTTGAAAGACTTGGAGTTCCAAAGCCTGTACCATTTTACAGTGGGTGCTCCTGTGCTTGACAAGCGGATCATGAGTCTCCCTGCATACCCAGGTCCTGCATTGATGCGTGATCCCTAGGCCCACGGGCTGATGCATGATTTACCAGAAAGAAGATATGTCTGAATGAACGAGGAGTTTCTGTTCTTGTATAGTAGCATCCCTTTTACCACCTTGCAGTTTCTGCCCTCGTTGGCCTAACCCTCGCGTATTTTGTAGTGGTTGGCCGAGTGAATCTATGTCATGAGTCATCATTAAGCAGGCTCAGGATGGTGACGTGCTATAGGATAAATTGCTGCATTTGTTTGTTGTAAGATGTACGTGTAGAACAAAAGTGCATTGTCTGATAAACTGGCGAGCTTGAGGAAAAAAAAGAAAAGAAAAGGATGCTCACAGAGATTGTACCTTTTGAAGGACGAAATTGCGGTCACATTTTAAGATATCATTACGGGCCTGTGGACTCCTGTACATCATTAGGGTGATTATTAGCAATGATCATTTCAAAGTGTATCTTTCCATGTTTGTTTACTTGCATGGAGTGGTGTACATGTGCAATGTGAGAAGTGCAAAGCATCTTTATCCCAAATGCTGAGAGAAGAGATGTAGCAGGGGTCCCTATGGATGAGATGCTAGCTTGGGTCACTGCCCTTAGAGCATCTGCATGACACTTCGGATCTATCTCTCCACTCTACGTATTTTAGTTACATTTATTCCTTCCTTTAGCAACAAATGTGGTGATAATGTGGTACTAAATTCTTGAATTTGCTATTTGAAATAAAATTGAGAGAAAGAAAATATTAGCATCAGTTGCTAAGCTTAGCTTTGGTATTTAGATTTTGGCCGCTAAGCTTAGCTTTGGTATTTAGATTTTTGGCTTAGACACTAACCTCACGTCTCTTAGCATCGATATTCCCGTCCCGTTTGACTTCTTGGATGTGTCTTGGCGTCCACGGCAAAGGACACAACAGAAATGGCCCTACGATTAATCAAAAGCAAAATGATAGTATTTACGTGTTTGATTTGCTATGTAACACAACTAAATGTTTTGTGATTCATGAATTTCTCATTGATATGTATCACGGTTTGTGCGGATCAGGTTCACTAGGTTACGATTAGGGTTTACCAGACCCTGAGCTGTGGAGCATGCTTGAGGACGGGTCGACCTGGTGGTTGATGGGGGTGGCAGCGGTGCAATGAGACGGTTAGTGGCTTTGATACAGGTGACATTATCTTTCAATATACTTGATGATAATTAATGCTTCCTTGGCATAACATTCAAAAACGCTCGATCGTTCGCTATACGTCAATTTACGGACTTGTGGCTCAATACAAATACGTTAATCACATACTGGGTTGATTGCTGCCGACTACAAAGCGGTGATTGGTACGCTCTCTGTTCCCAAGTGAAAAGCAAACTTGACCTTAATCTGTAGAAACGAAAATAAGATATTGTCTAATCTCTGTCACTAGCTCCTACATGAACTGTGGAATAGAAGGACAACTAATTAATATACCTCAATCTCTAAATTCTCAGCTTAAGGCTCTCAGTACAAAGTAGAGCTACAGCCGACTCCGACTTGTGCGTAGCGCACAGCTCCGATTCTAGTTAATTCAGTTTCCATAAATAACTAACTAAGTCTGATACAATCGAATAGGCAAACTCGGTTTCTCTGATTTTTTATTTCAAATATTCCTAACCTCTTGGACAAAGCCACTCCTAATTATTTTATACCAATCTTGGTTACTTTTGCTCCCTCCAATTCAAAATTTAAATAGTTTTGGACAGTGTCATAGTTTTTAAAGTGATACTTTGATCATCAATTTTCTAAAAATATATGCTTCGTAATGAACATCTCTGTTTAAATACTTTGTACATGAGATCAGAGAAGCTCACCATGTATAAAGTGAATTTCCACTCAGCTCATGCACCATACAGATCATTTTAAAATCACTAAATCAAAAACTTGCAAATTTTGACCTAAAATCAACTCAAATCAAAACTTCGAAACTAACTTCACCAAAATTTCATCCCAATAATTTTTATGCTCCAAATATCTCAAATAAGCTCTCCAAAATTTTTCAAGACAACTCGAATTGAAGTGCATATTTAAATAAATGTTTTTCCAAAAATTTTCAACTAGATAGAACTGAAATACAATAATTAAGTGAATTTCCTAGATTTCAAATTTTAACAAAATTTATATGTTATTTACTTGAATTAATTTAAATAATTTTTTTAATTATTTTGAAAACTATTTAAAATACCTACAGCTCAAAATCTGTTTGGACAATTTAACTTGTGTTTAAATGACACTCCAAATTAAAGTATTTTAATCTCATAAAATCATGAATGATATATATGTCTGAAGAACCACTGTAAATTTTTAAAATTTTAAAAATAATGTTTGAACCCTTTTTGGTCAAACCTGAATTCAAAACATAAATGAAAATAAAAAAGGGAAAAAAAGAAAAACCTTCCTTACCTCATGGGCCGTCCAGCTGACCCAACTTCACTTGCTGATGGGCTGAGCCCAGCACACCATCAACACTCCTACATGTGCCGCACCTCTTTGCCGCTGACCAACGCTGGTCAGGGAACGGCTCCTACGTGTGGCTCCATCTTGGCGAGCGGTGCTCACCCGTGAGCAGGAGCTTGACGGCTACCTGCTCCATGCCAGCGCGCCGTCGATCTTTTGTTGCTCTAGTAGCCATGGTGGGCTCCTCGCGCCACCTAGTGGTTGGAGCCAACGGCGCCTGCAATCAACCGTCAAGCTCTCACTCCGACCGACAGCTCCCTTTTCTTCCTTTCTCAGTTCCGTCACCATCCTACACCCATTTCCCGATCTAAAGCAAGCTTTGTTTTCTCCTTCGTTTCGCGTAGTTTCTAGTGTATAACACATAACCTACCGTCCAGCCCATCGGTCATACTCTTTTGGCCACTGAGCTTCGGCGAGTGCGTCGACGTGCCCTCCACGACGGAAGGTGATATTGGCTCTTTCCTCTTTGCTTTTTCATTCCGCTATGCTTTCCCGATCTCATCTCGATGCTCGCCATGATTTCCGGTGCAAGGAACTCCAGCCAAGACTTTTCTTCCTCGTTTCTGGCAAGACCTCTGCGCAAGCCGCTCAATTGGTTCTGGTGAGTTTTACCTCCAGCCGAGCTTCTCTTTACTCTCCGGCAGATCTCTTTTTCTCTCTGACCACTTCCCCCATCTTCTGCATGTACTGGAAGATCCGGCCACCGTCCTCGAGCACCACTGTCCGCTGGCGAAGTTGCAGACCTTACCATCGACCCTCTCAGATCAGCTAGCACTCGGATCCTGTCCAGGAAGTCCTCGGGAGTCTTATACCGCCAAGAACCGAGACGTTACCGCACCACATCAACCTCCACGAAACCACCAGATCGTCATTGCCGTTGGCAAGCACTGAACCTTCTTATCTGACCACCCCGACCATGGCAAACAACTCTAGGAACATAAGGTGAGCTCCTTGACATAATGCACTTGTTCCCTCCCTTTTTTCTCTCCGTTTTGTTGCACCTTGACCATCCCCTATTTCGTCAGCCACCCATGGTAGTCAGATCAGCCTCTCCGGCGAGATATTGGTCAGGCTGATCACGAAGATGAGTCGGCAACATAATAGGAGCAAAACTCCCTAAAAAGCCAATGTGCTCTGCCACTCGGGACCGCTGACGTTTAGCCACTCGGCTGGTAATAGCCATTGGATCTGAGAGGCTGCCACATGGGCCTCGATGTTAATTTGGTTAAAACCGTTTAAACCATCAGGTACATTATGGCACATGGCCCCTCCCACTTAAACCTGTAAAATTGTAGAAAATTCATATGCACTCCAAGTGAGTTGATTCTTTTTGGTAAATTCATATTTTAATATGAAGAAGTTAATGGTATAGGTTTCATTCATGTTACTATTATGAGAATTTCAAAATTCACAAATTGCTCTGAAACCCTAAATTTAAAATTAAAACTTGAAAAATTCATATATTTAGTTCTACCACTCCAAATTGAATGAAACCAATTACATTATCTTTATGATTTAATTTCTGACATTTGAGAATGCATGTTATGCATAATATATTCTCTTAAATTTCACGTATTGATTGATTGCTTATTTACATTGTTTTTCGGCGTTTGGATATTCTTTCGATAGAACTGGGCAACGAGGAGTTCTACGAAGTTTATCCTCAGTGTTATCAATGGTATTACCAGCAAGGCAAGAATGCAAAGCTTGCTAAGATTACTTAGTTTCTGTGCTATGGTTATGGATATGTTGTTATGCTTGGTTGCATGTGATATGATGTTAATTGTGATGGATATAATCACTAGCATGTTAGGTTTTGTTTTTGCATCATGACTAGCGAGTCATGACATTAACTTGGATTAATAAACTATGAAACCTAATAAGTGAGATGAGAGAGCCAGGTTATTGCTCCATAGATGGATCGATGGGCGAGGTGAATGTAAGTTCCCCAATTGTCTAGTCGATGCCAGTGTCGTGTTTGCTCTTACATCACCCACGGTAGAAGTGTTAGACAGGAGTGTCAGGAAGCCACAGTTAGCCAACTATGAACTTATGACACTTTGTAACACTTCCCGATTGGTCAAGTCTTGGTTTGATTTGCTCAGAACATTGGTTTAGTCTTGTTTGACGTAGTCAGAAAATTGAAATGAGTCTTGGTTAACTTAATGTGATGAATGTGAATGAAATTTTGGTTAATTTCAAATTCTTGCTGATCTAAGAATGAATGGTTATGACGATTACATGATGATATCGGTTTATATTTCATGTTCATGCCATGCTTAATATGTTGATGATGAAATACTTGTGTAATATTTTAATTCTTGTTCATTGTCATGCTTAAGTTAATTAGGATAAGCTTATAAAGAATTTTGCAAGTAGGAAAGTACTTATGGGAATTCAATTCTTCACATGTTGCAAGTGATCTTAGTGTAGATGAGTTCTACGATATCGATAATGTGGAATATGACATCTAATGCTTGATTTCCTCTTATCGGTCATATGATGGTTATGTATAGCTTTGAGATGGTTAAGACTACCATCTCGGGTGTTTTTAACATATACCGCTGCTAGTCTTACTTTCCCTTTTAATGTGAACAACGTTAGAGTTGTGTTGTTTATAAGATAAATTCCTGCCCTGTGTATGGGATGTGTTGTATATATCCTATAGTTCTTTCTTTAGAGTTTGTTATGATATGCAAGTGTTAATGTAGCACTCCATTACCATTTGTGTATATCTTTGAAGTGCATGGCTAGCCATATAGAGTTAGGGTTGTTCTTGCATTTCGTTAAATATGATAATGTAGAGGTTGAGTGACCTGCTAGCTGTGATGCGCTGGCTGGTTAGGCAGGGTGTGGGTGGTTGTAACGAGCTGTCGAGTGACTCACTAACCTTAGGGCTAGGTTAGGGTGTGGGTACAATCATCGGGCTACTCCAAAATTATAGTGCTAGTGGATACAAGAATGACACTAAGTCTTTACAGGACTTTGAATTGCATTTAGCTCTTGTTATGATGCTTGTGTCTTGCCCAGTTTGGCCAATGGTAACAATGCACCTGAGGTGTGTATGTGTTGTTGACCAGCGTCAGACTATCCAATGGTGCTGGATACATACGTTCTTATACGAATGATATATTAGATAGTTTCTCGGTATTCAATTAAGCATCGCATATGAGTGGGTTATAATTCTGGAGTCTGACAGCTTTAAATAAAAATAATTATACATTATAAAAGTATATATCATGGTGGATTTAGTAGTACCAATTTGTTATCGTTGATGTTGGTGATCTTTTTATATTAATAGTCAAAGCAAAAAATATTTGACTTTCTGAGATTCTAAATTGCTAACATTTGGATCTGAGAGAGTATATTAGTAGCGCGCACAACCTATTTCTGGTTGCTTACGATAGCTGGCTGGCTCCCTTGCACGTAAGTGTAGTCAGTAGGTGTGTTGCGTACTGTCGGGACTCGGAATTTAAGATGTAAAACCTCAATTATTATCATTATACAAGTCAAGACGTCAACCTGACTTCGGTAGAGATATAAATATCTTTGAGAGACGTGGAGTAATATGGCCTTGAAGAGCCTGATACATCAACCCTAACCTTAAGCCGATAAATAAATGTATCAGCTCAAGTAGAGCGATATAATTTCCACACTCTTTATAACTAAGCCAGAATATCAATGCTGAACTCATCTCGGCAAACTAATGCACGGCTAGAGTAGGGTGATATAGTCCTCACTCTCTTAGTTAGAGAGTCGTTCACATCAATGGTTACAGTTGATAGTTTCACATAATGAATTCCAAACCCCTATGTAATTCATGCACTTATACTCATACACATAGAGCACCTGAAGCATGCTAGAAATAACAGATATCACAAGATAGCTCTTTAGTACCCAACAGTAAACTTCAAAAATAAGTAGCTCTTACAATAAGCAAGTTTAACAAATGGATGCACATATGGTCGAATGACCAAGTATGAACACAACAGAAGTATAACAGCAACTTAGACAGTTGCAAGGTTAACAAATGTCATAAGATGACTTTAGAATAACATCAGAGTGATACCATCACCTAAGTCGAGGTGTTGTTGTACTTGATTCTTCCCGTAGAAGTCAACTGAGTGGAAAATCCGATCATAATAATAGCAAAATGAGTACAAAAATTGTCTCCGCAAGACTTACAGGGAAATTAATACTAGATGCACAAATAATCAAAAAGAGAATATATGTGGACTATATTGCATAAAGCCAATTTCTACTTTTTATTACTCTAGGTAGATATAACTGGAGTACTAGAGCAGTTATAAGAGGATAAGCAAGCTTTCTCCAAAACTGGTCCAAAGCTTCTATCACCATCAACTTAAGATCAATTGACTCTTTCTCAACCACCCGGGAGGTAGTAGCTACTAACTTCTCTAACTAAAGTTGGCAATTTTTAGAGTAACATTAAAGTTGTCTAATTTGACACATGTAACCACCAATCTGTCAATAACCGTGGACATGCTATTCAAATAGTTCTAACCTACAAGGGTGTACATATTTACCTACACATATCGATCAACTCTTAATGCCAGTACATTAGCAGATGGTGATCGAACACGACTTGGTGTCTTGGGGTTAAAACTTAGTTTGGGCTGTGGTGGTCCTTGTGTGTTTTGTGTATGCACCATAGTGCTTGCTCTCATGGCCTCTCTCTTGATATCTTTCTCTTTGTGGATTCGTAGTGCAAGTACTAGCTTGGATTATATAGATAGGATAGCAGCTGGCCTTAGATAAGGCAATGACTGGAGAGAATGTAGAGCTTGACTTGCTATCGTTGCTCCTTTTTGCTTGGAATACAGTTTTGCCTTTGGTTTGATCTACCGTAAGCAGCTGGTGTCACTAGCATTCCCTCTCTTGTGTGTGAGCTGCTAGCACCTATGACTCATAGTTTTTAGCTGGACGTGGCAAGATGTGTTGTCAATTGCATTACTTCAGCTGTAAGTCTTGCCAGTTGCTTGCTGATTTGTAGGAGTAGATAGGCTGCGTGAAGTGAAGATAAGAGCAAGGCAAAGAAAAGATCTAGGCTGCCTCCATTCTCTCTTCTAATTAAGTCATTAAGCACTCAATTAACCATATGATTAGTAATATACTTATACCATTGTTAGGACTCACTTAAACATACTTGTAATTTTTAATCATAGCAATGATTAGGATGGCAAGGCTCATCATTTATTTATTTTGGGGCTTAGTGATTCGTTGGTTACCATTTACATGTTTTTTCTAGAATTATCACTTGTGTTAAGTTACATAGAAATTAGCTCAAGAATTCTAGAAATATTTATAGGGTGATCTTAGGTTTGTTTGTAGCTCAACAAAATTATTAGAGGTCACAAATCATTATTCTTAGTTGCATTATTTAATTACTCTTGACTTAGTCCTTGAGGCTTTTATTTTTTTGAAACTATATCATGCACGAGATGATGCAATTAAGAGCAAAAAAAATAAATTCTTGCTCAATTCCATTAGAAAATTAGGATGTTACATGTACATATGGCAGCCGCACGCCAATTCGTCCTCACTCTTGTGATGACCTATAAACTACCCTTGTGAATAAATATGCTAATTTTTGACATATTGTAGACGAAGTGTTCTCATCCACAACATATCATAAAGAGTAGCACGACAGGAAACATTGCAAGCGGTCCATATATTACAAACTTAATTTACAAACTCCGAAGAACAATTAAAGTTGTACAATTGATTTTCAAAATACGGGGAATTTAAAACCTTTTCTAGTCGGTTACAACAAAAGCCATATCTACATCACAAGACTTGCATTTCCTAAATTTCTATGCTTCAGGGTCCTATTGCGGTAGTCGACCCCTTTTCATCCTTCGTTGATGCTTGCTCCTTGGGGGCTTCTTCATCAACTTCTTGCTATACTACTGGCTCACAATCTAATCAAAGGAATTAGAATAGTGGGATGAGTACAAAAGGTACTCGACAAGTCTAGGAATAGCAAAGAGGTGTCTGATGCATTATCTCTACTGAGAACAACGGTGTTCTCCAAAGCAATGCATTTTTAAGGTAAGAGAGTCAAGTAATTAATAAGATACCATGATCTCATGACTCATAGGCTGCTAGAATCCCGTTTGCAGTTTCAACACAGGAACATGGAGTGATAATGCAACACTTGCTTACACTCTGCAGTGGTGCTCAACTTTACCCACAAACGATCATAGTCATGTGTTCGAGTTTGCAAGGCTCGTTCCAACTCCCATGGTCACAGAGCCGTTTCACCATCCACTTAGCCATACCCCTCGTTGTAGTCCCGCACAACAGACCTGGACTACTGGTCTCATGTTGATTCTCTGCATCCAACGTACCGTGGCTAGCATCGACGGCCAATACCACATTTCCAGTAGTTGATAGTACAAATCCAACTACCGAGGTCTTGCCATCCTAGGGGAGTATGACCTAGGACAAATATACTTTAGTTCAGCCCCGCTCGTACAGGGTATGTGGTAAGCACGGTCGCTATGGCGATTAAGCACAATCGATCATTGGTTACTTTCACCTTATATGAAAACCTATGCGATGAAACCCACCTTTTCAACATGTCTTCAACACCTTTCTAGGATCTCACCACCAACCATGATCACATCCAAAAATACCGAGCCAAAAATCAGTTGATTCACTTTAGAAAATAGGTTTTTCTTTTATGCATGTTATAAATGAGAAGAAAATTTTGTAAAACATTCTCAACGATTGTGAACGAGAAACTGAACTTACTTGGTAACATATAAGTAGTGCAGTTCACGAGCCTACTTGCTGAACTCTGGCTTCTAGAAAAAAAATGAAGTCCAATAAGGACTTATCCAAGAACTCCAATTGGAGTGCAGATGATATAATAAGGTTGCATGAGGGATTGCATCTTAAAATGAAAGAATTTATCTACCTACTTTTCCTTTCATATTCATGAATGATCTATGAATAAATAAGCCTTCTATTATTTCTAAAGCTTCCATAAAAAATTATATATACATTATTAGTATTTATTTTGTTTTAACTTGAGATAATTTATTATCCATTATGGCTTAATTTGCTCAAGTGATTAATCTAAAGATTTAACCCCAATTCTTGTGAATAAATAGCTATCTCAATTCTTTCTCCTTTTCAAAGAAAAGAAAATTTTCTTTTCAACTACGTAATTAACCTAAAAATTTTTAGCCATCTTGCAATTTACATATTTATTTCAATCTTTTTTATCTTCATTTAAATAAAAAGAACAATAATCTGTCTTGGTCTTATTTCCTATTTAAGGAAAATAATAACTAATTTTATTGGGTAGCCTGTTAACTCATTTCGGTCTGGCCTTTTTAGTCAGCCATTGGCCTGCTCGGAAGGGCCCTAATCTTAGACCCTCTCTCACTCGCTTTCACCCGCACCCGCACACAACCTTTCTCACCTTCTCGCATGCACTGTTGGCACCGAAACTTGCCGCCAGCACGCTTCCCTCTCTCTCTCTCTCTTCCTTCCTCTCTAACATCGGCCTCCTGTCAATCTCCTCCTTGCTGCGCAGTCCTCTCGCCCGGGGCACCGCCGCCGAACCCCTAGCGCGGCTCATCCCGGGATGGTCCGTCGCGTGCGTCTCGGCTGCTTGCGCCGCCGCCGCGTTGCTTGGCTCCTCTGACTGGTCGCCCGCGGAGGATGCCTGTCGATCATTGCCCTGCTCGGTACCACCGCTGGACGGCAGTGGGCCTGACTACCACTTAACTGCGGCGGTGCCGCTCTTTAAGTAAGCCCCCGTTCTCCCTCTTCTCTACCTCATTGCATGGTTCTAGGTTGTTCTTGCTTTAGCAATGGCTATCGTGATGGTCCGATTATTACTTGCTTAATCTCCTGGCAATTTGTATTCGTGCATAAAGGTTGATGCTTCTGGATGGCTTCAGTTTTTGCTATGAAGGTTCTAGTAAGAACAGATGTTGATCTTGATCTGCTTATGCTAGTATGGTTGGTTCAATATTATCAGTAAGTCTTTGCTTTTGATGTGCTTATCACCTTAGATGAACAGATGGCATGCTAGATCTTGACTGACCATATCCACTTGCTAAGCATACTCCCACTTACTACAAATCTAGTGTTTAATCTATAAGCTTCAGAACATCGTGGAATGATGCCCTATATATACTCTAGTTGGTGATGTGCTTCCATGCTTTTGGGTCCTGAGAGCATCCACAGGTGGTTCCTCAAACCGTTCTGCATAGCTATAATTTAGCTCAAACAGTGAAAAATCACCTCCCAGCAGATTCCCTATCCAAGTCCGGACCGTATCCCATTCTGCAAACGCGCTCCGTCGGTCCCCAATTCTAGCGAACATCACCGTTCTGCATATCGCAACCGCCGGCCTCGGAGGTCTCCTCCCCGCCATCCTCGTGCGCTCCTCCTCCCCCCGTTCTGCTCCCTCCGTCCACCCCGCCATCGCCCCATCCTCGTGTGCTCCTCCTCCCCCGTTCTGCTCCCTCCGTTCTGCTAAATCCTCTCCCCGCCTCCTCCGCCCGTTCTGCTAAACCCTCTCCCCGCCTCCTCCGCGAGACCGCAAGCACCCGCTCTCCCTAGCGCCGCCGCCGCTGCCATAGCGCCTTCCGGCTCTCAAGTCCGAGCCATGGCGAAGAAGAGGAAGCGCACCTCCGATGCTCCCGCCCCTGCGGCCGTAGAGAAGCCCGACGACTCCGCGCCGCAGCGGCCGGAGCGCACCCTCTTTCGGTTTCAAGGACCAGCCAGCCTCCGCCGCATCATCTACAGGTGAGCGCGCTGCCCTCTCTGTTAGGATTCCCGTGGCGGTTGTTAGGCCGATTGTTGTGTGTAAGTATTTGAGGGATTGGATTGGTGGGTGCGTAGGTAACCGGCATCTGATGCAGAATGTGGTGTCGTTGCTGCCGCACAGCCAAGAAGGACAGCAAGGTGGAGTCGAAGCAGAGCAAGGGCGGCGCGCTGAACGAGCTGGTCGAGCTCAGGAGCTGCTCCAGCTGCCTCTTCTTCGAGGTATAACACATCTACTCCCTGCTTGCTTGGTGGAAATGGTTAATCTTCAGCACTCTGATAGGAAAACTACATAATAGGAACATTAGAGGTTGCTAAATCGTACTGTGTTCAACATGGAATAAGTTAGTGGTTTCTGTCGCTAAATAAACTCCAAGTTTTAGCTTTGATCCGTATTGTTGTTCTGGTGTGAAGCTTTACTGAGCTTTGTGAACCACAATCTATTTTCACTATGTTAAAAGGTGTCAATTTCACATTGTTTTTTGTCATAGTGTGACAGCGCTCCAAACTTAGCCAATTTAAATTTGCACGAGAGTTGCCAATTCTTATAATGAAACTTCTTCTCATGTATATTGCAGTGCAGAAAACAGAAAGATCTTTACCTTTGGATGGTCAAGTGTCCTGCAGGGCCATCAGTGAAATTTCTAGTCAATGCTGGTATGCTCTCACGCGAATAGTAGCTATCCAGTTGCTTTACTATGCACTGTAATGTATATAATTTGTATATCCTTATCACAACAATTCATTTATGAATGCTTAACCATACTGTAACATTTACTCGCAGTTCACACTATGGAGGAACTGAAGCTCACTGGTAACCATCTGAAAGGGTCACGTCCTCTTCTAACATTTTCGTCAAATTTTGACCAGCAGCCTCACTGGAAGCTCGTGAAGGAAATGATAACTCAAGTGCGTGAATGGTTTGACATGTTACATTATGCTGTGCATGTGTTATCACTTATCAGCATCCTGAACAAGTTGATATTGACCTATATTAATCTTATCAGTTTGTTCTGATTTACTCTATTTGTACTTGGTGAGAAAAGACGTAAAAACTTAATGTTTGACACATGTTTACGAGAATGTCTCATTTATATATCGTCTGTGTGCTGTGTAGGCTTACATTTACTCTTGGTCTTTGTTAAGTTGATAGCCATTGGGAATTAGCCGTTCGAAAAAATAGCCGTTGAGAATTACCGCCGTTCAAAATATATCTGTTGCAAAAAATAGCCGTTGAAAAAATTGTGGTAGTTATAGAATATCAATAAAATATAGGATGATGGGATGTAGGGATTGAGATTTAGAGAACCTGCTGGAGCGTGAAGAGATATAGGGAAAGAATCTTTTAGAGAAGCTCTCTATATAGGGATATAGGGAACGAGATTTAGAGAACCTGCCGCGGATGCTCTGACGCCCCCATATATGCTAGCTAAAGATATATCAGGACATAAAAATGGGCTTTTCATACAATTACATCAGTGGTCTCTATTTTGACATCATCATCAAATTGAGTTATGCCTAGCATCGAAAGCTCAATATACCTATACATATTATATGGCTAGGTGTGTGTGTGTCTGTGTTCATATATTGATTGATAAGGGTAGATGCTAAGCTACTGTTGGCTAACATCCGGTAGCTACTCTGTGATGATTTTTTTTATTTGAGGAAAAAGGCTTGGGAAAGGTATAAACCTGATAAGAACAGAAATAAGAAGATGCCTTAAACCCTATGATGCTAAACTGATCTGAGGGTTCCACTTATTTCATCAAGCCTTCATATCAATTCATGATGATCTTGGATATAATTTACCTTATTTGCTGGACAAGGGCAGGCTTAACTCCTATATACTGTTGCCTTGATGATCTTCCTTACGAACTGATGAACTCCTCTCTTCCTTTACTCTACTCCTCCTCCACCTGAGCCTCTTCTTCCTTGCTATTCCTGGTGGCTATGGCTCTCTCTTGGTTTTGGTTCTTGCTAGAGGATCACAGCGTGGTGACTACTATATGTGATTTATGAGAGTCACACTACCCTGGCTTTTCTACTGCTACTCTAATTGGGTTGTTTTGGTTTCACTAGAAAGTTTACACTGTGGCTTGGATAGCTTCCATGCTAAGGCAGCTTGCATGGTCAACAATAGTGGCTTCTAACCTAGTGGAGGTAAAGTAGTGTAGGAAAAATAAAAGTATTTTTATCCTCTACCTCTCTTCTCTCCATATACAAATGTATATTAGATGAGTCCGATAAGGGTTTTAGCCATGTAGCTCTTGGATATATTTTTTCAAATATTTTCTAAATCTAATTATAAAAACAAAATAATCTAGGTTCCACTTTGGGTATTCTTTTTCCCACGCAAATAAGTTTGTGGGTGTAGGCGATATTTTGCCAATGGGTGTAGGCGATATTTAAGCTTGACACTGGAAGACTATGTTTAGATATTTGTATAGATAGAAAGTTATTCATGTAATTTTCTTTCTTCTTCTTATTTATCCTAATAATCAGACAATTGTGACTGTACCAATTGCATATCACTTTATTTATTTCTATTTTGTACCTTGTAATCATATACTATACACCTTGTGATTATATTCAGTTTAATTGAAACAAGTTTCCAATATATACATGTATATATGAAACGACTATAATGACGTGTATGAAATGTATGAGATGATCGATGTATGTGCAAACAACTTCCCCCATTTAACCTAGTCGATAGCGTGACTCAATAGAAATTGACCAACTCACCAATGCTAATTGAGTCCATCTCTGTCTCACGTTTTCTTTCGACTAGACCTAAAACCTAGGGTTCTCACAACTCTCCCCATCTTAAGCGCACGACGGGTTGATTTTTATTCAAAGAATAATTTTATTTTTCTCTACCACCATATCAAGTCGATATAGCCAACAAACAAGAGTAGACAATAAATACATCGCGAGGTCCCATGGCCAGCAACTGGCCCGTGTAGTTGACGTAGGATCATATTCTGGCAATAGTGTGTCCCCAATGCATTCATTGACGTACCTACGTAACTGGCGATTTAGGTTTCTAAATAAATAATTTACAACACTTGTGAAAGATTAAATTCACCTGACAATATATATCAATGAGACTTCATACTTCTTTCTAGCACGATAAAGAACGATTACAGATGCTAATGGTCACAAATGCTCTCACATCAGGCTTGAGTGCTTGATGGCCAACGGTTGGTGATGTTAGCCATGGGAGGATGTCGATGCGAGTTGCAACTTAGCATCGGTGCGTGCGGGGAGGGGGGGGTGGGGGTGTATCCAAGGGTGGTGAGGCGCCGAAGATGGAGAAACGGGAAGAGATAGTAGTGGAGGACACGAGGGTTTTGGTAGCCGGTTTGTGCAGAGAGAGGATTGGTGGCCGTAGTTAGATGGAAGGGTTGAGGGTGATGGCTGGCTTAGGTTTATATGTTAATCGGAGGGGAATGGTGGGAGGGGGACGAGGAATGTTGATCTAAACACAAAGGCCAGAAAAAAAAAGAATGATTTCTAGAGACAATCACGTAATTAGTTGACTGGTAAAGAAATAAACTGGGACACGTTACTATTTTCATATGAAAAATCCATAGTGTATCAAGGACTGACAGTACTTCAGGCAAAATTTATCAATACGGATCGAATAAGAATAAGCATGGTATATTCCGAGCAAACTGCCCCCATGTCGTCATTCCATTGTTTACGTGCCTCTTGATGATGAAAGATTTATACGAGTACCACGTGCCAGTATATGTAGCGTGTACATTGGTGTGACATTGACAGAATTTGTAATGTCTTGAACATTACTTTGAGAATATGCATGCACCGGTACCAAACATGAGGGATATAGGTCATATGACCTAGCTATGGCATCAACTGATAATACAATAGCTATGCAAAGGAACTTTCACCTAGCAATACTATCTTAATTTTTTTTTCTGGCAACACAAGTACATATACATGCATTTCCATATAGGTGACGTACCCGGTGATCAGTTCATTTAGAAGCTTTTCATAGCCTTTCCTTTAGTACTTTTTATCTGGATATGTGGTGCTGAGACCTTCTGCATTTGTTTGAAACACTTCGTAATAAATCGGTGGACTGTGTGCATTCTATGGATATAGAGGCCATGAAGAAAATCTCCATAGTATAAAAATAAAAAGTTAGAAGTTTCGGAAAATTCTCAGTAAGTTATGAGATGCAGGGCAGATATTATTTTCTATACATTATGTCTCTGTAATATTTTAAGAACAAATTTAATCGCGTTTGCAAGAAAAAAATATGATACATGCGAAATAGTGTTTTCACTATTTTGACTAAGCTTTTGTCTTTTCCTTATCTAACATATGCGATTGAGTAAGGTCCTAAAATTAGCAGAGATAACAGACTGCCTACATCGTGTAATATTTTGAAATTTTTTATACATGTATTGGAGTCCATGCTTGCACAAATTAGCTAGGATCTGTTTTGAATATTTTTGGATCTGGACTTCACAAATCTGACCCTCTGTGTATACTGATTGTACTAGTCTAAAATCACGCTAGTGCACGGTGCATACATGAAAGAAAGATGAATACCGTGAGTAGGCATTATAAGTTTAAATATAGAAAACATAGACTTATCTTATGGTAAGAAGTTTATAAAAGTTCACTCTACTGAAAAAATACAAATAAAATGAACTTGGGTACATAAGCACATTCTCCAGCCTCACAGGCATCCAACAGGGAGAAGTTTATAAAAGTTCACTCTACTGAAAAAAATACAAATAAAATGAACTTGGGTACATAAGCACATTCTCCAGCCTCACAGGCATCCAACAGGGAGATGCACTCTAGCGCTCTCCAAGGTAATCCTCTTCGACAGAAAAATTGATATCTCCTTTCTCTATATGATTTATTATAGCAAGGGTGTCACTAGGAAGGTGTAATAGAATATTCATGATGCGAGGGTACCAAAGAAAGGGTGATATGGTTGAAGTGCATAAAGCAAACAAGTAGTTGCAATAAGGTAAAGAAGTTCATAATACAGCATTTGTAATATATTGGTCACTGAGCCACATGTAACTTATCCCAACAACAACACAAAGTAACTAATGAAAGTAAAGATAACACAAACTACCAAAAGTAATTACCAAAGATACCACAAAGTTACCACAACATAGGTGGCTACTACCCAATGCCTCATAGATTGAGCTTGTTCATGACTTCGAACATCTGATCGATTAGTTTTTTAACACTATAGAGGTTGTACAAACTTTATCCAAAATATATGATGCATCCTTTTATAGGTACTCGCTTTGGTGTAACAACCAGGAATCACAATATGGCTTTTATAAATGCTTTCCATGGAGTCAACCATGACAAACCTTTCCATGAGCACATATTGGCAATCTCTAATACTCTATAGTTAGTGGGCCAGGACCGTCTCGTACCAGTGATTGTTGTTATACTGTTAAGGCTCAGACCAAGTTTGCAATGTTAAGTTCATAGAGGCGACATCGAGCTAGACGTATCACAAACAATGAAGAATAAAATAAATAAGATAAATACTCACAAACATCCCTTCCTTGTTGCGTAAAAGAAATGTACTCACGAACAACCCTTCTTCACTGATTAACAACCAACTTGATAAGTTTCTCACCTGAGTCTAGTTTTAATCAAATTATTAAAAAGAAGGCACCAATCACTAGGTCAAAGAGGCATCATCCCCTTCGATGCTCCCAAATTAATGTTAATAACAAAGTAACGATCACCAACCCTTTGATGCATCATACTTAAAGTTATTAAGTTAACATTATTAAAGTTTAGTCGACTCAACCGGTGTGATCATCACTAGCACTGACATGGACTAACGATCTAATTGGCATAACCATCCTAGGTTTTAGGTGTAGGGTAAACATGGTATTGATTGCATATAAGTGGAGGTAATGACAACATGGCAATAGGTGTACCACAAACTAATACTTTCCTAACACTAACGTGAAAGCAATAAATAGTTTTGCAACCATGATAATAGTTTGGAAATAATGGGCTCAACATGATCAAAAGTGACTCGCCTTGCTCAAAGTTCTCCGGGCACTCTCCCTTTGGTTGCTCCTAGCACTCCTTTAGCACTTTCAAGTCTACACTTTGACATATGCAATATAACTCAGAATAGCATCCAAATAAAGGAGCAATAACTCCAAATAAAAGATCATGCAAAATCAAATCAATATGAGGATAGAGTAGAAAGGTGTAGATACAAGGGGTAGAGGTGACAGATAAAGAATAGGTGCATTCAGAGCAACGGGTACAAAACTAGGGTTCCAAAAATATTAGAGTTTAGAGGCGGCAAGGTGAAAAGAATTAGGGTTTGGACCAAATATGATGATGGGTAATGTAGATGGGTGATAAAATCTCTACTAGGCCTGCTGAAGTGGTTCGGGTTGGAGAAATGAGTTCGATTGATGGAAGGAAATGAACAAAATAGTCAGATCTCTTTTGCGGAGCTGTCGCGTTAGCGTTTTTACGTATTTTCGCTGCTGTGGCACAGATGTGGCAGCGATGCGGGCGAGTGCTTGTTGTGCGGCTACGAGTCCGAGCCAGACTCGAAATCAGGCTATGGGAGGCGCGCGAAGGCTAGGCTGGACCGAGAATGAGGAGGCAGGCTACGCGCCCAAGGAGAAGAGGAGAAGGGCCTCGGCTGGAAGGAAATGAAGAAAGGAGAAAGAAAGGAAGAAGGAAAAAGTAAAAGAGGAAGACCGAAATAAAAAGGGAAAAAGAAATGGGCTCGGCCTAAAATCTAAATAAAATACAAGTGTAAATTAAAACAAATTTAATTTAAGTTGGAATAATTCTAATTCTTGTTAATCCACGTGAAACTGTAATTTTTTCTCTTAATTAAAGATAATTAAGAGTTTTTGAAATATATAAAAAATTATACTATTACAAACATGAGATGTCTTCGATTAAATCAACAATTGTAGAGCAACGCACGATGCACCAACTAGTTTGCTTGATTTGAATGATGCATGTAGTCTGAACAGACAACGGAATTTGAAACTAAAGAAATGGGAGGGGAAGAAAGAGAACAGAAGAGAAGAGGAAATGATGTCAAGACCCCGTGTGCAAAACCAGGTGATCGTATATGTGGAAATTAGATGGACAAAATCATCATCAAAACTGCCATAGGGGTTGAAATTATCTGGTAGTAAGACCGTGCATACTTCTATTAAATAGCATAAGACAACAATCTAATCATTCCTAAAGTATTTTATTAGGGGTATAGAGTTGAAACAACATAACAACTACATTGTTGATATCATGGATAAATATTTTGAAACGACATATCCCAAAATTAAGAACAAATATAATGAAACGGAAGGAATCTTTTGCATTAAGCATCGTAAACCCTTACAAGAGAGGAGTACTAGAGAAATTAAGCCCTTACAGTTTAATTCTTTTAACACATTATGCTGAATGTTGTAATTATTCTTTTGAAGACAGAATTTTAAATATCCAACTTACATGTAGAAAACAATGCATCCATTGAGTACTAATTCTTTAAGAGTTCGACAAGACGCAGCGACCGGATCAATTACCAGAACCTTGCCCCCTGCCATCGAAGTGGATGTAGTGTTTTCAACTTTGCCATCCAATGAGATTATGATATAGTTCTAGTTAACGCAAACCAGTGTGACACTACTACAATACTCGAGTTTGAACAAGACTCAACTGCCCAAACTAATAAAATCAGGGAAATGCATGGAATCACTATTGAAACACGTAAGCATAAGTACTAGAAAATGAAGGAAAACTACCACCTGTAACAACTCATACATTCCCCCCCTCTTCTTGCTAGCTTCCTTGCAATCGCCAGCCATGGACTCTTTCCACATCCACAGGCTACAAATAGCCATCAAATTTCAGCAATCTTCATCTCAAATTCTGAAGCCACAACACCCAACTACAAGAAAGTCATGGCACTTTCCAAGAGTCTTGCCATCTTCGCCCTGGCCATGGCCGTAGCCGCGGCAGCCACCTCAGCCCAGAACACCCCGCAGGACTTCGTCAACCTGCACAACAGGGCGCGCGCCGCGGACGGCGTCGGCCCAGTGGCGTGGGACAACCGGGTGGCCAGGTTCGCGCAGGACTACGCGGCGAGGCGCTCCAGGGACTGCCGGCTGGAGCACTCCGGCGGGCCGTTCGGAGAGAACATCTTCAAGGGGTCCGGGAAAGCGTGGACCGCGGCGGACGCGGTGAACATGTGGGTGGACGAGAAGCGGAACTACCACCTCGACAGCAACACCTGCGACGCCGGCAAGGTGTGCGGGCACTACACGCAGGTGGTGTGGCGCAAGTCGACGCGCATCGGTTGCGCCCGCGTCGTCTGCGCCGCGAACCGCGGCGTCTTCATCGTCTGCAACTACGATCCCCCGGGCAACTTCAACGGCGAGCGCCCGTTCCTCACCCTTGACGCCGCAGCCAAGTAGTGTATGTGTAGTTGAATGTTTACGCCTACGTACGTACGTAAATAAGCACGCACTCCTGCATGTGTCTATGTGGGTTTTGTGGGCGTGTAATCGTATACGGCAAGTGCATATGCAAGTGTTTGTTTGTTTTCCTTGTTGAAATATTTAATGTGTTTTTCATTTTGAGCGAGAAATCATGTATCTAAGCTCGTATCTCACGTGAATAACTGGAAGAAACGTTTTCAAATGTACGTGTTGTGTAATATGGATGGAGAATTAAGAAAGAGCGGTTGCAGTGCCGAAAGGAGCGCAAGTAAAGTTCACAGAACAGCGTATGATTGTTTTAAACCGGAGATAAATTGGCTCAATCTACTTAATTAAGCTACAAAGAATTATCTACTTAAATAAAAGGATGGGTGAAACCAAGGTTACAGCTTGCTCAGCGACACGGCATCACAGGCCGACCTGTTTACAAATATAAACTCAACCCATACCATTAGGAAGACATATTCGTTGGATCTTGATCCGGTGACTCCAACTTCACTGTGAACGATCATACAAATGCATCGATCACCACAATAGTTGCACCAAGCCCATGCCGGCCCTGCCATATAGTCGGCCAACGCGTCAAAAAAGGTAGCTCCAATTTTGATGAGCCTCACAGGAGAAAGTTACAAGTCTTGCATCAACAAGCCTATTGCAGCAACTGGAGAACGCCTCCCATCAAACCCATCCTTTGTGAATTATCGTTGCCGCCACGTTGTCCACGACACTACAAGTTTCGATTTCACCACCTGAGTCATGGTGAATGGACATATTGTTCAATTCGGTTAGATCACATGGAATCTGACAAGTGTGACCCATCCATCAGTACACATGTGGGCTCAACCTTTAATT
Source organism: Stipa capillata (assembly GCA_019208055.1). NCBI lineage: Eukaryota > Viridiplantae > Streptophyta > Magnoliopsida > Poales > Poaceae > Stipa > Stipa capillata. The sequence goes on along the minus strand of JAGXJF010000798.1, from coordinate 11,667 downwards.
TTTTTGATATATATGTGATCTGAATTATGTTATAATGAGAAGCTATGGTATTGTTTCTTCTATTTTAGTGGATTGGTTTCATCCATGACTCGAGTCAGTTCAATACCACTATATGTACTTATTCTATGTCACACATAATTTATTGATGACTCGTTGTAATCTCTGCCTTTTGTAAAACATTTCTCATAGTAAATATTCACGGTCATGCGCCCTTAGTTTTTTCTCGCATGAGTTTTTCACATAACAAATTGGTTTCTCATGTTCTTGATCTACTTTTGTTTATTGTGTGTTTTTTTCAAAAATTACTCAACAAAGCCACATCTTAAAAATTTGCAGTATGGTATTGATATACATTTAGGCTCTATATCCTCTTCCATTAGCTCATCAATGACATCTCCATCCCGTTTGTTGGCATTCCTCTCTCGTATCCATCTCTTGCTCCCGTCTCTCGCTTTTAGACCACTTTGATCGGAGGCTGAATGGTAGCATATTGGTGGCGAGTGTGGTAACACCATTGATAGTTGTATCAATTGTGGTATAGTTGCACTGGTACCAGTCGTAATGTTGGCCACATCAAAATATGTAGTTCATGTGAAACTGCTTGTTTCTGTAACATTCGCTGCTACATAATGAGTCATCACAAATCCATTATCACAAGCGGTTATCCAAAAACCACGAATGGCGAATCACATCACAAGGGGTTCGCAAAAAGACCCGTCTGGGTTCACTACAAGATTTTCGCTGATCTATGATGAATCGTATTCGTCATGGAAGAACGACAATTCGTCATTAATCACCTTCTGTGACGAATTTATGACGAAAACGAAATCGTCATGGAAGTCGCGTCATAGATGTACCACTGTGACGAAATGGCAATTTTCGTCATAGAACGGAACACATCCGTGACGAAAACCCGGCCGTCATGGAACGGACACACTTCTATGATGAAATATTTCGTCATGCCAGTTGCTCCAGAACGTCATAAATAGGGATCATTTTCGTCATAAAATAGCTTTCCGGCACGGCTGTTTCTGACGTGGCAGCCTGCGTGGCTTTTGTTGTGACGTGGACGCCACGTCACCAACTGACGTGGCTTTGCTCGCACGTAGTGTCCACGTCATCATCCGCGTGGCAGCGTGCGTAGCCTTTGTTGTGACGTGGACGCCACGTCACCAACTGACGTGGCTGTGCTCCTAAGTGGTGTCCACGTCATTATCGACGTGGCGTCCGACGTGTCATGTACAGCCCAGTCCAATTCGTTGGCCCAAAATATTTGGGCCGGCCTGGTCCAGAATTTTGGCCCATTAATATCCAGGCCTTTTTAATTTTCGACCCATTCAATTTGGCCCAAGTTTTTAATCCAGCGTTTTTTGCAACGTTTTTGCAGGCGGGCTCATTTCATTGCACTCAGAGCACAGCATTTACACTCAGAATTAGAAAACCATATTTCAAAAACACTTAGTACATCACAGCATTAGTACAGTTACATCACAGCATTAGTACGTGCAGCATTAGTACGGAATATACATCAGCAGCAGTTCCAAAACATACAACTGAACATTATCACCAGCAAAGAGCATCAGGTCATGACTAAAGTTCCAAAACAAACACCACCACCAGCAGGAAGCATACACACAACCAGTTGCAAAACAAACACCACCACCAGCAGCAGCATAAGTACAGAACTTTCAGCAAAATGTCAGCCTGCATAGTAGTTTGAACAGCAGATCAAGGTGTGTTAACCTGTGATAATCTCAGCAGATGGCGAAGAATGGCATCGTTTTCTTCTTGCTTTTTCTGAAGTTCCTCATATTTTTCTGCTTGATTCTTCTTGAATTCATCCATGTCTTCATGCTGCTTCAGCATTGCTTCATCTGCTGCTTGTGCTTTCTTTTTGAGGATGTCCAGTTCATGTTGTTGAGAGTCGATTGTCTGTTGAAGTGCAGCAGCTCGCTCTCTCTCCAGCTGAAGCTGTTTTCGAAGCTGTGATCTATTCGTAGAGGACTCTAAGCCCACATTCTTCAAGAACGAACTGTTTGCACTGTTGGATGTCAGAATTGTGCTTACAATTTCTGTACTAGACTTTGGTGTCTGATCATCTTGAGAAGAATGGTCCATCATAGATTCCATGTCAGCCTATGATTGCAAACAGCCAAGGATTTAACGTAAGTATTAAAAACAAAGAAGTAAATCAAACTTCAAAAATGGTTGGGGTGATGTAAACAATATGAAGACATAAACCAAGCTGAATAAAGTATTCTGTATTGTTAGGCACAAGAAGGAAAAGGTGAGTGGATGATGGGAAGTAATGTCCTATGGTGCATGCATGCAACAGATTGTTTTGGCTGGCTCTGCATTGTTTTATTTTATATTCTAGTTTGTGAAAGCTTGCTGAGTGGCATGCTAGCTAGTCTCTGTCGTGTAGATTCAAGTTTCTGGAGATAGGCATGAAGGGTATGTATATTAAATATGTACGTAAAAAACCATACTATTAGATAATGACTGAAAAACATAAATAAGTGAATACTTCGACAAGAAATGCAAGGATGCAATGGCAACGAGAACTTTGGAAGGAAGATGGCAGTAATAACAGGGACTTACAATTGCTTGTTGTACAGACTCACTAAAACCTTTCTTCTTGCTGTTATGGCATTCCTTGAAAAGGTCCACTGCATTGGGTTCTTGATCTTTGTATCTCTCCTTCTATATTGTTGTAGCAACAATGTCAAATAGTTAGCTTGGCAAACGAATTGGAATGGTAACAAGCTACAGGTTTGTGGTTAACTATTTCAGAAGAATGGCAAATAAATTTAGAGAATATTAACAATGGGCTTATGGATCAATTGTGGATAGGGTGTAAATGTTGTGATGATTGCCTTGCAAACGAGCACTTTTTTTTTGCATGTTGACATGACCAGGTACATAAAAACATATGCAAATGAATCATGCTATTTTCATACCAGGACATTCATATAGTTCAAACAACATTTATGCAAGTTCCAGGAAAAAGAACTACAACCCATGAAACTGCAGTAGCATATAGTTGTTGGAGTAGTCATTTTTGCATGTTGACATGTACAGTAAATGGTTCACACATAATAATAAAAACAGGGGCCAAGACCTTCATAGTTCACACAGAATGGTTTACGATGCAATGAGCAGGCGATGCATACAAATCCTATCAATAATAAGAAGCCATTGTTACTTACTACAGAATAGCAATGCACAATGTAGCTCCGAGAACCTGTCGTCTGCTGGAACTTGACATTAGCACGGTTCCGCTTATTCTTTTCAGAGATTTCCTAGATAAAAACATTTATGTAAGACAATTCAGAAATTGAAACTCAAGAAATGATGTGATATCCAAGTTCAAACCTTGTTTTTGGGGTCAGACCACTTCTGTACAAGTGCTCTCCAACTGGCATCTGACATATGAGGTAAAGGAGATGTTGTTCTCACTTCATTGGCTGGAACACCATCGAAGTATTTTCTTTTCAGCCTATACCGAGTCTGCGTACCCCAACCTGGAGTAGATTAACACATGCATCCTTTATTGGCATGTCGTTCGTGTCCATGGCAAGCCTTCCCTATTAAAGTGAATGGAAATCATGACTAAGTTACATTGAACAATGAGATAATATGTAGCATATAGCATAAAATAGGAGTTAAAGATAAAGATTCGACAAAAGAAAGTACTTACAGCTAATGTGCCCATGAAATTATCTATAACATCGTCATCTTTCTTGTACTCTTTCCAGTGTGTGAGGATAGGCACACCCTGCCTAATGGCGATGCCACCCTCTGATGCTAACTTGGCAGCTTGCACCGGTTTTTCTGGCCTTCTATTCCCTTCGAGAACATTGATGGGCAATCTTCTTCCCATAGCTCTAGTCATCCTGTCAAGCAATTTCCCCATTGTCTGTGGCCTGCCCCCTTTTCTAGCAGTTGGCGGTGTATCTACAAGAAATTAACTCAAGAGAGTGATTGTACAACAGTTTTGTAGATTACAAATTAAACATGCCACTATAACTTGCCTTCATCTTGCAACTGGGTGTGCTCCTCAGTGTGGCCACTATCAACAGCTTGCTCTGCATCATGCATGGAAGGAGGTTGCCCAACGACATCACTTGTTTGGTGATGGCTTTCTTCATGATATGACCAATCCCTCGTAGGACTTTGGCTGCGCACTTCCTCTCTAAATTGACTCCTATTTTCATCACTTGGTGCTGAATGCAATGGTTCTGGACTCCTATCTTCACGTGTTGCCGCTTTGGCCAACTGTTTGGTTTTCTGTAACCTTGTTGATACTCTAGTCGGTTGTATTGTGGCCTTCACTTTCTTGGAAGGTCCCTTTCCACCTGGAGGCATCTTATAAGTCTTAGAGGCCTGCTACAAAATAACAATAAGAAAGATGTTAGTTCAAATAAGCAGATGCCATAAATAGAAATTATGAAAACAACCACTGCAAGACATTATATGTAGCAATGAACCTAACAAATTTGGCCCTCTCAAGATAGAAGAACCAGCACCTTAGATGTGCAGTTGGTAGTTATGGATTGGTCCTCCGTCAACGGCTCTTCCTCCTCTAATGAGTTAGCATCAATTTCTTCTCCCTCACTGACCTCATCCTCTTTAGGATCATAGTCAGATCCAGAGCCTTCGTGATTACTACACTTGTTCTTCAATTGCTTAGTCCTTACAGGGAAACTGGTGTGTTTGTTCTTCTAAGAATAGATGACAATGTACCGAGGCCCAGTGCTCGCATCCTTGTATTGTTTTGCATCAAGTTCTGAAGCCGCACCTTCTCGTAACCAGTCAATTCAGGTTCTTTCATGAATAAATAAAAAAATCAATATTGTTTCTTTGTTTGAAATGAATGCAATAGCATGAGAATGCGACTAGCAGACTACCTACAACACGTACCCACAATTACAGTTTTGATTATAGTCTGTGCGCCTTACATCAATGGACACAAGCATTCAGAAACTATTCATGCTATATTATCAAATGGATGTAGGAGATCTGTTACATACCTTGGACTCTGCGGCGCTTTGGTGATGAGATCCCAGGTCCTGGCATTATTTCCTAATGATCCGGTGTGTTGGCGTCGGCGGATGCAGTCTCGTGGTGATCGGGGGAGCTGATTCGGTGCGGTGGGCTCCGATGAAGCGGTGGCCGCCGGTGAAGCTGCTCCGGTTCGGCCACTGCCGGTGAAGTTGCTCCGGCAGCGATAGTCGATGTAGGACGTGGGGAACGACTAGGGCATGATGATTTGGGGAAAATATGGCTGGTGATAGGGGACCCAGGTGGATATGGTGCGGCTTGGTAGGGATGAAAATTACTAAAACACCACCCGAGTTAGTAGTAGTTGGATGAGACAGCTGGAGAAAGTAGACATTTCGCACGCGCGGGATTATTTCGCCAAATTTCTGAGCGTACACGCGGAATTTGCTGGCGCGGGATTTTTTAGCGCGGGATGTTTTTGGCGCGGGATTATTTGGCGCTGGAGTTTTTTGGCGCTGGAGTTTTTGGTGTTGTGCACATCCGGATCACTATAGTTTTCACATTATTTGATCAAACTATCATCATACTAGTAAAACAGAGAATTTGATTACACCCTTTGTAAAACATAATGTCACAAAAGTGTAGTCTCTCCCTAAAAAATTGTGGTCTTGCATGTACTGCACAGATCAGTTAATTATGCTTTCCATGTTTAGAGGTAAATGAATTCATTTTACTAAACTGTATAATTACGCCACATGCTATACAAAGTGCTCATGTTGCCAAATGGATTAAAACCATCTGTAGATATGCCAAGTCTCAAGTTCCTTGCATCTTCTGTAAACTTTGGATATCTTCTATCGAAGTCCTTCCATGCCTCACCATCAGCTGGATGGCTCATTTCATTGTCCACGGGCTGCCGCTTCAACTTGTGCCATTGTGTGTCCTCTGCTGTCCTTTTTGATACAAACATCCTCTTCAATCTTGGTATCAATGGAAAATGTCTCAACACCTTTTGAGGAACCAGCTTTCTACCATCTGCATCTTTCCATCTTGATTCATCACATATTGGGCAATCATCACGCATGGCATACTCCTTCCGAAATGGGACACAATTATTCTTGCACACATGGATTGCATCATATCCAAGTCCCAATTCACGAAGATATTTCTTTGCTTCATCACATGATCTAGGAAGTGAGCAATGAGGGAATGCTATGGACAACAGCTTCACTATTGCAGTAAATGTTGTATTGTTGATCCGATAAAATGACTTGATATGAAGCAACTTAACAAGAAAGGAGAATCTTGAAAAGTTATCACATCCTGGGTAAAGTTCCCGCTTCGCATCTTGTAACACTCTTGCAAACATTGGCTGTTCTCCGCCTTGGTCTGCAGCTGTGTAAAGGTCTCCTATTAACTCTGGAATTCCATCATTGTCATCGTCATCCTCATTCACATCCAACCCATAAGAATCATATTCCATGTTGTCAACATTTTTGCTCACATGCTCTGGATAGTCTATAACCTCAACATCAAATGGTTCTCCATGATGTATCCACTTACTGTATGTATTTCACATCCCATGGATATATATATGATCCTCCACGTACGATTGAGATCTTAGAATCTGATTAAGACATTGTCGGCATGGGCAAAGTATCTCAACATTCTCATCGAAGCGTGCTTGAATAAACTCTATGAAGTCTTTCACCCATTGATGTATGCAGTGCTAAATTGTCTAGCACATATCCAACTTCTGTCCATCTGTTTATCATCGGATCAAAAAGAAATTAGCCATGTATCAAAGTGCACCTAAACATTCTGAAAATATGCATGCCAAGAAACATATTATTCTCTAATTCTGCAAAGACGACTTCACAAATATGAAAATATGGATGACAATTATCTGTTAGAACATGCAGTTGTCTGCCAGCCACTGCTTGGCTAAAAACTCACCATCTAACATACTACAGTAGGTTGCAAACTAACCAACCTGCTGGAATCAATCAACATTACCAATCTGGTGGAATCAATCAACAATTCTAAGTCTAATAAGGAAATCACCAACGATCTGAACCACACCATAGTATTCACTTGAAAATTCAATGCTCACTAGTTTGCAAAATTCAGGCAACTTCACCGGCAGTGGTACCGAACCGGTAGCAGCTTCACGAGCGGCCACCGCTTTCATCGGAGCCACCGCACACGCTCAGACTCCCCCGCCGATCAACCACGAGACTGCATCCGCCGACGCCAAACACACCGGATCATTAGGAAAAAAAGGTGAAATAATGCCAGGACCTGGGATAACTCACACCAAAAGCGCCGCATAGTCCAAGGTATGTAACAGATCTCTACATCCATTTGATATAATAGCATGAATAGTTTCTGAATGCTTGTGTCCATTGATGTAAGGCGCACAATAATATAATCAAAACTGTATTGTGGGCTAGTGTTTAGTAGGTAGTCTGACTATGTCGCATTTCATGCTATGGAATTCATTTCAAACAAAGAAACAATATTGATTTTTTTATTATTCATGAAAGAACCTAATCGAATACGTTATGAGAAGGTGACGCGCTACAAAACTTGATGCAAAACAATACAAGGATGCGAGCACTGGGCCTCAGTACCTTTCATTATATCTAGAGAACATGCACACAGTTTTCCCTTAAGGACTAAGCAATTGAAGATACAAGTGTTTAGTAATCATGAAGGCTCTGCGATTTGATATGGATCCTAAAGAGGATGAGGTCAGTGAGGGAGAAGAAATGCTGCTAACTCATTAGAGGAGGAAAGAGCCGTTGACGGAGGACAATCCATAAGAAATAATATAATAATAAAAATATACAAGAACCACAATAAAAGAATACAATTAAAATAAACAACCAGAAAACAACCCCCCCCCTACAAACAATACCACAAAAAACAAAGACCACAAACTACTAAAGAACTAAAAGAAACCCAACAATATACAAAACATTACGAAAAATATAAACCCCCCCCCCCTCACACACAAAAATAAAAAAGTAAAATAACTCACCAACACCACACCTAAAGTGCTGGTTCATATCTATCTTGAGAGAGGCAAATTGTTCAGGGTTCATTACTACATATCATGGTCTTAGCAGTGGTTGTTTTCATAAATTTCCTATTTCTAGGGCATCTGCTTTATTGAACTCACCATCTTGTACTTATTGTTATTTTGTAGTAGGCCTCTAAGAACTTAGATAAGATGCCATCCAGGTGGAAACGGGACCTTCCAAGAAATTGAAGGCCCACAATACAACCGACTAGAGGATCAACAAGGGTTACAGAAAACCAAACAGGTAGCCAAAAGCGGCAGATACGTGAGATAGGAGGTACCAGAACCAATGATTCAGCACCAACTTGAATGAAAATAGGAGTCCATTAGAGAGGAGTGCGCAGCCCAAAGTCCATCACGCAGGGACATTGGTAAAACAAGTTAGATGTCGTTGGGCAACCCTCCTTCCATTGCCAATGAATGCACAGGATAAAGCTGTGATAGTGGCCACACTGAGGAGCAACACCCAGCTGCAAGATGAAGCCCAAGTTATAGTGGACATGTTTAATTGTAATCTCCAAAACTATTGTACCAATCACTCTCTGAGTTAATTCTTTGTATATACACCGCAAATGCTAAAAAAGGCGAGGCAGTAACAGACAATGGGGAAATTGATGACAGGATGGACTGAGCTATGGGAAGAAGCATTGCCCATTCAATGTTACTCGAGGGAAATAGGAAGGCAGCAAAAACGGATTGCCAAGTCTGCCAAAGAAGAGTTAGCATCCGAGGGTAGGCATCACATTAGGCAGGGTGCTGCCTACTCCTCACCCACACTGGAACAAAGCTAGCCGAGTAACAGAGACAAGATGACGATGTGATAGAATAATTTCAGGGCCAACATATAAGACATGTTAACGTACTTTCTTTGTCGAATCGTATACCTCATTAACTCCTATTTCGATGCCTATATGTTACATATCATATCTCATTGTTCAATGTAAACTAGTATCATGATACCACATTCACTTAATGAGGAAGCTTGCCCATGGACACAACTGACCACTCGCCAATCTAAAGGACCATGCATGGCTATAACTGTTACATCAAGGTTGGGGTAGACAGACTCGGTATAGGTGAAAGAAAAATACTCGATGGTTTGTTACAGCCAATGAAATGTCGAGACAAAACATCTCTTTACATCATCTCTGTCAGATAGCCAGTTGCGAGAGCACTATCGTACAGAAGTGGTACTGACCCCAAAAACAGGTTCTAAACTTGGAATATCACATCAGTCTGTTCAATTTCTGAATGGTTCCTTACATAAATGTACTCTTTCTCTAGGAAATCCTGACAAGGAATAAGCGGAACCCTAGTACGCTCAATGTCAAAGAATCCTAGCCAGACGACGAGTTCTCGGAGCTACATTGTGCATTGCTATGGCTAGTATAAGTAACAATGGCTTCTTATTATTGATAGGATTTGTAAGCATCGCCACTGCCATGATCGGTAAACCATTCTAGTTGATGAATCTATCACGCAGGATCTTGGCCCTGTTTTTATATATTTGTGTTGAACCATTTACTGTACCATGTCATAACATGGCAAAAGACTACTCCAACAACTATATGCCACACTGCAAGTTTCATGGCGTACTATAGTTCTTTTTCCTGGAACTTCGCCAAATAACGTTGTTTGAACTATATGAATGTCCTGGTATGGAAAATAGCCATGATTCATTTGCATATGTTTTTACGACCTGTCATGGCAACATGTGCCAAAAAAAAGTAGCTCCGTTTGCAAGGCAATCATCACAACATTACACCCTATCCACAGTTGATCCATAAGCCCATGTTTCTAATATTCTCTAAATTTATTTGCCATATTTCTGAAATCAGTTAACCACATAACCTGTAGCTTGTTAACCATTCAATTCTTTTAGCCAAGCATAATTATTTGACATTGTTGACTACAACATAAGAAGGAGAGATACCAAAGATCAAAACCCATGCAGTGGGACACTTTTCAAGGGAATGCCATACCAGCCCGACAAGAAAGGTGTGTTTAGTGAGTCTGCTAACAACAAGCCATTGTAGCGATCCTGTTATTATGCCATCTTCATATGTTCCAAGTTCTCGTTGCATTGCCCATCCTTGCATTTCTTGTCGAAGTATCACTTATTTAATGTTTTTCAGTTCATTATAGAATAGTATAGGGTTTTTACGTACATATTTAATATACATAACACTCATGCCTATCTCCAGATAACTGTGAATCTACACAGACAGAGACTAGCGTAGCATGCCACTCAGCCAAGCCTTCACACAAACTAGAATATAAAATAACACAATACTAGAGCCAGCCAAACAATCTGTGTTGCATGCTGCACCATAGGACATTAACTTCCCCACATAACCACTCAGCTTTTCCTCTTGTAGTCCTAACAAACAGGTAATACTTTATTCTAGATTGGTTTATGTCTTCATATTGTCTTACATCACCCCAACCATTTTTGAAGTTTGATTTACTTCTTTGTATGTTATACTTACGTTAATCCTTGGCTATTTGCCAATAGCACCTTAGGATGAGAGACATGGAATCTAGATGGACACATTCTTCTCAAGATGATCAGACACCAAAGTAACTAGTAAGAAATTCGTACGCATAATTCTGACATCAACAGTGTGCAAACAGTCTCGTTCTTGAGAATGTGGGCTTAGATGTCTCTACGAATAGATCACAGCTCAACGAAAACAGAATTCAGTTGGGAAGAGAGCGAGCAAGTGATGCACTTCAAAGACAAATCGCACTCTCTAACAACATGAACTGGACATCCTCAATAGAATAAGCAACAAGCAGCAGATGAAGCATAGCTGAAGCCAGCATAGAAGACAAGGATGAAATCAAGAAGAATACAAGCAGAAAAAATAGGAACTATCAAGAAAAGCAAGAGAAACGATGCCATGTCCCACCCCACCCGCCGTTGCTAGCTTATCAAGGTTAACACATCTTGATCGTGTGTTTAATTTTTTTATTTATTTAATTGTATTTTATATGTTTTTTTTATTTGTTTTTTTATTTTATTGTTAATGCTGTAATCAAACACTATGCAGGCTGACTAATTTGCTGAAAGTTCTGTACTTATGCTGACTGCTAGTGGTGGTGTTGTTTTGCAATGGTTGTGTGTGTATGCTTCATGCTGGTGTGTGGTGTTTGTTTGTGAACTTAGCAATGACCTGATGCTCTTTGCTGACGCTGATAATGTTAGTTGTATGTGTTGGAAACTGCTGCCATGAATGTATATTCGCCTACTAATGCTGCACGTACTAATGCTGTGATTGAACCGTACTAATGCTGTGATGTTATAATGTTTTAAAATATGTTTCTAATTCTGAGTGATAAAATGTTGTGCTCTGAGTGCAATGAAATGAGCCGCCGCAAAAACGGTCTGCAAAATACGCTTCTGGATTAAAAACATGCTAAAGAAATGGGTCGAAAATTTAAAAGCTATGGATATTAATGGGCCAGTAATCTGGACTAGGGGCCGGTCTACAAATATTTGGGCCAACGAATTGGACAGGGCTGTTACATGGACACGTATCGGTACGCCACGTCATAATGACGTGGACACCACTTAG
>JAGXJF010000797.1:0-50813 GCA_019208055.1 Stipa capillata | reverse complement strand
ATTAAGCTAATGCCTGAAGGAATTAAACCTACCAGGAACAAGAAGGAGCGCCTTACCATGTCGTCGGTTGGTGTTGGCGGCAGGGGCACGGCATCGTACTCGCGGTGCGGGAATGTAGGCGTTGGGGGGCTTCGTGCGTCAACCAACTCGCGAGACCATGCAGGCACGACGGTCGGTGCAGGGCGACCTCGAGCGAGCTCGGCGACGGCGTTCATGAACTGGATGATCCCCGTGGCGTCGCATATGGTGTGGTTGAAGCGATGCCACACGATGAAACCACCGCAGAGGAGCTGCGTCACCTGGTGATCGACAAGAAAAGCCTACGCTCAAGCTCGTGCGTGTGCGTGTGCGTGCGTGTGAATACGAAATACATACGCGTACCTGAATGAGCACCAAGGGGCAGTTGAGCACACCGCTAGAGCCTTCCACCTCGAAGCCCAGCTCCTCTATGCACGGGAATGGCGGCATTAGCCCAGGCCCGTCGGCCTCGAGATCCGCCAGCCGCACGTCGGCGTCCGCCTCCACGAACGTCACCCCTTCGCCGGTGCAGTCAACGACCAGTTTCCGACCCTCCACCTCGCAGAGCCGTCCTGCGAGCTGGTACTAGTGCACCAGTGCCTGTGACAAGGCTCGGCGGATGATGTCCACCGGGTCGCGGCGGGCTGGAAATGCCGCGAATCTGCGACCGCAGTTCATCTTGGTCGTCGACATCGGAGAGGCGCTTGGTCTCCCGCGGTGTCGGTGAGATTGGGCCAATGAGCACGGGCGCTCTCCGGCGCACGGCGAAGGTGAGCGTCGAGATGGCACGTGGGTGGTTGCTTGATTTCATTCCTGCAATAGGTGTACAAATAGTACAGTCCACAAACGTCCAGAGTCCAGAAACCTCGGAGATCTCCGATGCCCCTCACACCGCTCGTTCCTAATCCATCCACATGGCATACACCTTCGGGCTTCGGGTAATTCAAACGTGGACATGCACATGGGTAAGCTTTAACCCCAGCAGGGACGGTGACGGTCCAATCATACTAGCATCTATACTCCATAGTATGTATGATTGGTTCATAAAGAGGAAGGAACATACACAAAGCAACGAGGTGCTGCAAATTTCCAATCATCGAGAATGATATTACACCAAGTAAATCGATCGAGCTGCCAGCTATCATAGTGTCATGCATACCACAACCAAAACTGGCATTGCCGTGATGGACATGCAGTGATGCACGAAATCAGCTCCCTCCATCGGGCAAAACCAAAATCTCGCGCGCGAGCCTCTGCAGCGCGGCGTACGATGAGCCGCCCTCCCCCACGGCCCGCCTCCGCGTCCTTCCCCCTCGCCCTCCTCCCCTCCTCCGACCCGCCCATCAGACCCCGCACCGCACACTCCTGCGCCGCCGCCTCCAAGAAGGAGGAGCCCTCCTTCTCCGTCCTGTGCCCACGCCACCAGTGGCTGTTAAACAAACTGAATCATAACTGAATAGCTAGCATATATATCATCCACTCCGAAAATCATCTTCCACGGTCAACCGTGGCAACGATGCATTCCGACACATCTCATCTGCTCCACGCGTTTTCTCTTTGAGTGAACCCCACCAGTCCCTTATCCCTTCACATTCTCATCCATACATGGAGCATACGAGGTGAGCAGCTCCCCCTAATCGCCCTGCGCTTTCTCTGACTCCACACACCGCCGCCTATGCCGCTGCTCGTTCACCTGCCCTCCCTTCTCTCCTAACGAGACGGCGGTGTTCGCTCACCACCGCTCTCCTTGCGCTGCCTCGCCTTCCCTTCTTCCCTTTTTTTCTCCATCCTGAGAGCCACGACACACTGCCAGGACCTCTGTAATGGCTGGATGCCGCTGTGGAATGAGGTAGGCGGTCGGAATCTAGGTTTCTTTTTGTTTTTTCGTTGATTTTTTGGGGTGAAAGCTCACCGGATTTGGTTGAAAGCTCATTGAAATAGTTGAATTTTTTTTAATGTTTTTTGGTTGAAAGTTAACTGAGAAATAGTTAGAAGTTCTCTTATTTTAGTTGAAAGGTCTCTGTATTTTAGTTGGAAGTTCACTGTTTTTTGGTGGAAAGTTCTTAAAATCTTAGTTAGAAGTCTCGGGATTTTCAGTTGAAAGGTTGTTCTCGTGTGGTTGGAACCTCGTTTCCATGTAGTTGAAAAGCCCCTTTTATTGTTTTTGTTGAAAGTTTGATCGATTTCATGGCAGCGGGAGGGGAGGGCCAAGAGGACGAAGATGATCTGCATAGAGGTGCTTCTGACCGCTATGTTGGAATGGTTTTGTCTGAAATTGACCGCGAGCGTCGAGCGCAACAGTCAGCCGTAAATTATGGACCCCCTTCCACTCTTATCTATACATCAACCAAACACCAAGCTACTATTGTTAAGGTGTTCTGAGTTGTTACGTGCAATCTCATGATGATTATATAAAGAGAAGAGCGGATGATCATGCTTGTAGCCAAATATTCCATACCATATGTTATGGTATCAGAGCCATAGACAAATGTCATCCTCTTCCTCTGACGCATCTCTCAACTCTACCATAGGCTCCCTCACCTCAAACTCATATATTTACGTTGCTGCAAGCGCTTCCATCTCCTTGAATCAAGCCATCACCATTCGTCTTGTAAAAGACAATTACCTGTTCTGAAAGGTTCAATTCCTCGCGTCCTTTAGAAGTCATGGGCTCACGGGACACATCGACGGCACGAAGGAGACGCCACCGGAGCTTGTTGCTGCGTCCACGGAGGCCGACACGGCGCAAGTCACAAACCCGCAGTACCAGACCTGGTACCAACAGGACCAGACGGTGCTAAGCGTCATCCTATCCTCGGTCACCGAGGACATGGTCCCGCATGTTCTGCGCGCGATGACGGCTCAACAGGCTTGGACTGCACTTGAGCGCGTCTACATGAAGCTTGCCAACATGAAGAAGAAGAATCAATCTGCCTCTGATTACTTCCACCAGATGAAAGCTCTTGCTGACACGCTAGCTACTATCAATCAGCCCATGCAGGATGAGGAGATCATCTCGTACGTTCTCACAGGACTTGGTCCAGAGTACGATCCGCTCGTCACGTCGCTCACCGTCAAAGCAGGTGGCATGACCCTTGATGACGCACCTGATGAGCTATGAAAATTGTCAAGAGAAGAATCAGATGCACTACAAATTGGTGGCATGCACAGTTCGTTAGCAACTACTCCGGACGCCAATAAACCCAGCCAAACCGTGGTGGTGGAGGCCACGGAGGGCGGGGACGCGGTCGTGGGAATGGCGGTGGACGAGGCATCCAAGGAGGTGGCAGTGGCAGAGGTGGCAACGGCCCACGACCAACGTGCCAACTGTGCGGCAAAGCTGGCTGGCATAGATTTGATCATGCCTTCCAAGGCGAAGAACACTTGGCGCAGATCGTTTCTTAATCGACAACAATTGGTCCACCGATACGAGGGCAACCGACCACATCACAAGTGACCTCGACCATCTTACTCTCCGTCAGAAGTACAATGGAGCTGATCAAGTCCAAGTTGGCAGTGGAGTAGGTTTGCGCATATCTCTCACTGATCATTGCTTAATTAATACTGCTACCAATCGTCGTCTCGCCCTTAAAAATGTCCTACATGTTCCACGTATCTCAAAAAATCTTATTTCTGTGCATAAAGTCACATGTGATAATAACATTTTCTTTGAATTTCATTCGAATCATTTTGTTGTCAAGGACCAGGAGTCGAAGCAGCAAATCTACCAAGGTAGATGTGAGGCCGGTTTGTACCCCCTCACACCATCTTACGTTGAGGATTAGAGGAAGTCAGCTTTAGTGAGTCCCAAAATAAGCAAAGAATAGCATAGGCGCCATCCTTCCCCTCAGGTCATCCAATCAATTTTATTCTTGAATAAGTTGCCATCTTGTAGTTCGACAATTCTTCTATCTGCGATGTATGTCGAATGGCAAAGAGTTATCAGTTGCCTTTTTCTTCTTCGGTTCATTTGTCAACCTCTCCTTTAGAACTTGTTTTTTCTGATGTTTGGGTTCCCGCACCTCAGTCTATAGGAGGACACAAGTATTATGTCAGTTTTATTGATGATTTTAGCAAGTATACTTCGATCTACTTGCTTCATGCTAAATCTGAGGTTGAGAATGTTTTTATACAATTCCAAACACATGTTGAGAAAAAACTCCTTGACAAAAGAATCAAGTGTGTTTGATCTGACTGTGTTGGGGGGGAGGGGTATCAAAGACTTCACAAATATCTTAAGAAATATGGCATTACACGTCATTTTTCATACCCTCACCCCCATCGACGAAATGGATCAGCTACTCCTCCTGCCACGACTCAAACACCTACCCACATGTTCCTTCCAATACCAGTTTCTGTCTCTGTGTCACATTCAGGCAGCAGTACTATTAGCAATACTAATAATGATGATATGCATGTACCTGTTGCTCGTAACCTTGTGCTCGCAGAAACTGATGCTGAGAACAACGACAACGCCGTTCATGACACTGGTCAAATCAGAGTCTCCGGCTGCCTTGCACCTATAGCTGGGACTTGGGCCGGGCCGTGCCGGCACGGCCCAGACCCGTTGGGTCTCGGGCCGACTCGGGCCGTGCCTGGCCGAGCCCGGCCATCCTGCCGTGCCGTGTCGTGCCGTGCCGACGGCTGGACGGGGGCGCCGAAACCCGGCCCGTGGCACGCCGGGCCGCCATCGGGTTGTGCCGGCACGGGCACGGCCCAGGCCGAAGGCAGCAGCGGCGGGGGCGGCGCGAGCACGGGTGGAGGAGGGCGGCGGCGGTGCGGGTGGAGGAGGAGGAGGAGGGCGGCGGCGGCGCGGGTGGAGGAGGAGGAGGAGGGCGGCCGCGGCGGGACGGGTGGAGCCGTGGAGGAGGAGCCGCGCGGGTGGAGGAGGGCGACGGCGGCGCGGGTGGAGGAGGAGGAGGAGGAGGGCGGCGGCGCGAGCGCGGGTGGAGGAGAGGGGCGGCGACGGCGGCGCGGGTGGAGGAGGAGGAGGAGTGCGGCCGCGGCGGGGCGGGCGGATCGGTGGAGGAGGAGCAGCGCGGGTGGACCAGTGGAGGAGGGCGGCGGCGGCGCGGGTGGATGAGAAGGAGGAGGGCGGCGGCGGCGCGAGCGCGGGTGGACTCCCGTGGAGGAGGAGGAGGTCTGGAGGAGGGGAGGCTGAGGCGCCAAGCGGCCGAGCCTGAGCGGGTGGTCAGGTGGATAATTAGGAGACAGGAGAAATTAGAGAAGAGAGGAAAGAAAAAAAGAGAAAAGAAAAAGGAGAGAGAAATTAGAGAAGAGAGGAAAGAAAAAAAAGAGAAAAGAAACAGGAGAGAGAAATTAGAGAAGAGAGGAAAGAAAAAAAAAGAGAAAAGAAGTAAAGAGAGAAAAAAGAAAAGAAATTAAATGAAGAGAAAGAATAAAAAGAGAAAAAAGAAAAATAATGGAAGATTCTGTACCGCCGGGTCACAGCACACGAGTATTGGGGTAATTTTATTATTGATAAAATACTGATACATGTTACTGCCTCGTTAAAAACCTTACACCCCAGTGTGGGGTTCCCCTGTAAGGAAAAGAGTACAGTAACTACACTAAGATACATATACGAACTACTCGACGTCGACGATGTCGAGATCGGCTAAGGCCCCTAGGATCTCAGGATCCTCTACCTGATGTTGTTGTCTTTTATCCGCGTTATTCCAGTCCTTGAGGCATGTGATTGCTTCCACCGTCTCGGGTGCAAGGGACGACCTTCTTTCTTCGATTATTCTCCCAACCATGCTGAAAGTTGCCTCGGAAGAGACAGTCGATACCGGAACAAGTAGAACATCCCGTGCAAAATGGGACAGAACAGGAAATATGCGTGCAGCGTTCTTCCACCACAAAAAAAGGTCAACACCCTTCCCGTTGGCAAGTTCACTATCTGTGGCTTCAAAATTATGGTCGAGGTAGTGGTTGAGTTCTGCAATAGGATTCCAGTTGGTGGTGGACGATTTAGTTGATGTAGAACTGGAATCCTGGGGCTTCTTCCTCTTCCACAGATGTGCCGTCGCGCTTCCCTTACTATGCCGTGTCTCTTCTAACCTCGTGCCACCCAAGACGCCGTGCTTGTCGCTGTACAAGCAGAAGACTCGAAAGAGTTCCTGTTTCACATGTTCAAAAGCTTCGGAGTAGTCCAATCCGATTGCATCACCTATTCCATCCATAGCTTCTTGCAAAGCTGGTAACTTCCTGCGGGGATCGAAAATGGTGGCAAAGCAATATGCATGCGATATGGATTCAAAGTATTTAATGAATTTCTTCTCCATTGGTGCAACAACATGTCTTAAATATTGATGGTTCCTATAATTGTTTAATGATTCCGCCATTAGCCAAATATATTCTATAACTAGACATGAGGTAGGATAACCCGGGTGGCATATCACCATCAGTAATCGGGTTTAAGTTAATCGACGAGGCACACACCGGTGAGGCCATTGCTGAGCACATATTAAAGGTAATTACTGAATTTATATTCAAGATAAGATGTTTTCTATTACCCTTGATAATGCTTCGTCGAATACGAAGGCTATGGAAATCCTCACCCCCCACCTGCGGTCATACATTGGGGGATATGTTGTCCACCAGAGGTGCGTTTGTCACATCATCAATCTTGTTGTGCAAGATGGTATGCAGGTAATCGGGTTATATTTGAACAATATACGTGCTGCTATTCGTTATCTCTCAAGTTCTACAGTAGTGTCAGGGAACTTCAAGAAGTATTGCATTGCTCAAGGAGTCAAACCAAGAAAATTCGGTCTTGACATGAAGGTGAGGTGGAACTCGACATATATAATGCTAAAGAAACTAGAGGGATACGAAAATCTGTTGACTGTCTTTGTTAATGCCAATTCTGAAGATGGAGGTATCGTGCTTACACCCTCTGATGGACAATTGCTAATGAATTTCGTGTTTTCTTAAAGCCTTTCTATAAATCAAGTAAAATTTATCAGGTGTTTACTATCCTACCTCATGTCTAGTTATAGAATATATTTGGCTAATGGCGGAATCATTAAACAATTATAGGAACCATCAATATTTAAGGCATGTTGTTGCACCAATGGAGAAGAAATTCATTAAATACTTTGAATCCATATCGCATGCATATTGCTTTGCCACCATTTTCGATCCCCGCAGGAAGTTACCAGCTTTGCAAGAAGCTATGGATGGAATAGGTGATGCAATCGGATTGGACTACTCCGAAGCTTTTGAACATGTGAAACAGGAACTCTTTCGAGTCTTCCGCTTGTACAGCGACAAGCACGGCGTCTCGGGTGGCACGAGGTTAGAAGAGACACGGCATAGTAAGGGAAGCGCGACGGCACATCTGTGGAAGAGGAAGAAGCCCCAGGATTCCAGTTCTACATCAACTAAATCGTCCACCACCAACTGGAATCCTATTGCAGAACTCAACCACTACCTCGACCATAATTTTGAAGCCACAGATAGTGAACTTGCCAATGGGAAGGATGTTGACCTTCTTATGTGGTGGAAGAACGCTGCACGCATATTTCCTGTTCTGTCCCATTTTGCACGGGATGTTCTACTTGTTCCGGTATCGACTGTCTCTTCCGAGGCAACTTTCAGCATGGTTGGGAGAATAATCGAAGAAAGAAGGTCATCCCTTGCGCCCGAGACGGTGGAAGCAATCACATGCCTCAAGGACTGGAATAACGCGGATAAAAGACAACAACATCAGGTAGAGGATCCTGAGATCCTAGGGGCCTTAGCCGATCTCGACATCGTCGACGTCGAGTAGTTCGTATATGTATCTTAGTGTAGTTACTGTACTCTTTTCCTTACAGGGGAACCCCACACTGGGGTGTAAGGTTTTTTAACGAGGCAGTAACATGTATCAGTATTTTATCAATAATAAAATTACCCCAATACTCGTGTGCTGTGACCTGGCGGTACAGAATCTTCCATTATTTTTCTTTTTTCTCTTTTTATTCTTTCTCTTTATTTAATTTCTTTCTTTTTTCTCTCTTTACTTCTTTTCTCTTTTCTTTCTTTCCTCTCTTCTCTAATTTCCTTTTGAATTCAATTCCTTATATGCTATCACCGTGAAATCTCCGTCGTATCTCAACCGTTATGTTACTTTGCCCCTAATTTCACATGTAGGGCCGTGAAATTGAATAGAGCCGGAATAAATACCAAATAGGACACAAAGATTCCAGAACAAAACACACAATAATGTAGCAAACCAAACATACTGACCAGCGTGGTTCCAACCTGCTACTTTATGTCATGTCAGTCTTGTCTATCAGGTGGTTTGTATTTAAGTAAATGGAGAAAATAAAATGGAAACTCTTTCCACCGCAACGAATCTCAGAGCATATTGTGTGGCAAAAATAGGTCAAGCGTCCACCTGTACGAGCACATACGCATTTTCATTTACTTATTGGCTAACATATTTATACAAATTATATCGATCAGAGTATTCATATATGAAATAACATCATATATATCTTAAAGACTTGTTCAAGATATACATGATGTTTTAGATATGGACATAATCTCCAAGATATAACATGATATAATATGAGACTACATTTGTATCTAAAATGTCGTGTGTTTTGGAACAAGAGAGTAACAGTTTTTACTAGTACATTGATATATTCAAATGAAAAATGTCAGTTAGTGTTATACTCCAAAAAAGCGTCTGTTACTCCAGCATTGATTGTGTATTTGTGTGTGCATGGTTTGGGTTTTATTGCTCCGTTTACACGTGTGATTTTGTCAAGTTTGGTGGCATCTAGGACTGCATGCTTTGTAGGCATTAATTTAGTTCGCCAGCATTTGTGTACGCGGGCATTTTCACGTGTGATGTTTGTAGGTATAGCATTATCTCTTCAAGTCTTCAATTCCCAGGGCTGAATACACCTATCACTAGTTCACTACGAACTGATCCTCCTCTAGTTTCCAGTCTCCCTTTCCCTCACTGTTCCCACTATCTCCGGCCATGTCCCACACGGACCCGACCACCCTCCTCCTCCTGACCTCCTCCACGGGAGTCCACCCGCGCTCGCGCCGCCGCCGCCCTCCTCCTTCTCACCCACCCGCGCCGCCGCCGCCCTCCTCCACCGTTCCGCCCGCCCCGCCGTGGCCGCACTCCTCCTCCTCCTCCACCCCCGCCACCCCCCTCCTCCACCCGCGCTCGCGCCGCCGCCCTCCTCCTCCTCCTCCTCCACCCGCGCCGCCGCCGCCCTCCTCCACCCGCGCGGCTCCTCCTCCACGGCTCCACCCGCCCCGCCGCGGCCGCCCTCCTCCTCCTCTGAGTCACGCGCCGCCGCCGCCCTCCTCCTCCTCCTCCACCCGCACCGCCGCCGCCCTCCTCCACCAGTGCTCACGCCGCCCCCGCCGCTGCCGCCTTCGGCCTGGGCCGTGCCCGTGCCGGCACGACCCGATGCCGGCCCGGCGTGCCACGGGCCGGGTTTCGGCGCCCCCGTCCGGCCGCCGGCACGGCACGGCAGCATGGCCGGGCTCGGCCAGGCACGGCCCGAGTCGGCCCGAGACCGACGGGTCCGGGCCGTGCCGGCACGGCCCGGCCCAAGTCCCAGCTATAGTAAGAGGATAAATTCAGTTTGAAACAGGAGATCACACGCATATAGGATTCTTATCCGATTTTAAAATAAATAGCAGGTCCTCAAATGTACAGGCAACTAAAATCTGCAAGAGCAGCGCATTGCATCTGTACTAAGTAGCAGCGTAGCATCAGTTCTGAACTTTTCATACGTCGGTCCGGGTGCAATTTTTTGATCGGCGTCCGGCTGCAATTGGTGTCGAGCAAGCCTCGAATACAAAGAGCAATATCGTGTCCTATACAAACACACCATGTACAGAGATGAAGAGGAGGGAAAATCCTTTTGAAAACTATTCACGGAAAGACATGCATTCAGATCGGCGTCCGGCTGCAATTGGTGTCGAGCAAGCCTCGAATACAAAGAGCAATATCATGTCCTATACAAACGCACCATGTACAGAGATGAAGAGGAGGAAAAATCCTTTAAAAACTATTCACGGAAAGAGATGCATTCAGATGGGAAGAGATTTTGACCAGTGGTGGATGGAAAACTATAGACGACCAAAGATTTTGCATCGCGGACCCTGGATGGACCCAAACGCCATCATCTTCAGTTTCATACACCGATATCTACACTACTACAGGATGGCTAATGTTAGCCGGTTCATAAACATCATTCTAGACGATTTACACGACTGGCTGGGATTAATGGTCTAAGATATGGAGGCCTAATCCCGGCCAGTTTAGAAACCATCTAGGATAATCATATATTCCGGACGGTTCGGCCAAACAACCATCTGTGATGTATGTCATATCTCAGACGGTTCTACCTAAGAACTGTCTGAGATGTATATCATATCCCAGACGGTTCAGCCAAACAACCGCCTAGGATCCATCTCATATCCCAGACGGTTGGCTCAAACAACCGCCTGTGATTTATCTCATATCCCAGGTAGTTTTCTCATATCCTAGACGGTTATATTTTTGAAACCGGTTGGTATATCAATTTACAGTACCAGAATTTCCCTGGTTTTTGGGCTAGCCACATGAATTGCTAGCCATGCCCTCTGAAAAATAGCAGAATAACAAAATCATATAGCAATTATGACATGCATCAAACAAATCCAATTCTCGTATGCATCAACTAGCAGAATCACAATCTCACATACATCAAAATTGTCATGGATATCACATCTCACATAATTAAATAGATTTGAAACCTAAGTAATTTCACATCTCCACATTTCGTTGCATATTTCACATCTCACAAATTTGAACATATAATTGCAAACGTAAGTAACAAGGGGTCAAAAATGCACTCAATTTCGTTGCATAAGTAAACATATAGTCTAGAATTGCTAAGAATTAGCCTTCTTGTAGAACATGCCATCTTTCCTAAAGACATCAGGTAGTATGAACAAGGCTAGGTCCCCTTAGATCTATCATATGTCTACATCGGATAAGGACTTTGTTCCAATTTGGACCCATCTTGTAATCATGGAGATTAAATTCACTAATAACTATCAATTAGAAATTTTGGATCATCATTGATAGGTTAGCTAACCTTATGCTGTAGGCTCTTCAACCCATACAATATGAGCTTCATGTGGTGGCACATGTAGTAGCCACATAGGCTGGATCCACTTGGCTGTCGGTGGCACTGTGAAAAAAATTGTTATTTATGCACACGACATTACTTGATATTTGAGGAGATAAGAACTTGTTTTAAGTTAGGCAATACCTTGTAAGCAAAACAGTGTTTGAAAGTGTCTGGGCCACCTTGATTTTTGAATGCCGCCCATGCCCTACGTGGTAGGAGCAAATTATGCTCAGCACGGATTTACAAAATAAAGTAAAAAATAAAGAATGTACGGACAATTGTTTAATAACATATCGAGTAAATCATTGATTATGGACCAATCCCTCTTTTTACACCTTAAGGAATCAAGGTAATAAACCTTCTTCTAGACTTTTCGATCATCATCAAGGTCCAGTGTCCTCTATAGAAAATGATCTTGCTTTTAGTAACTTACCCCTACTTGAAAGCCAAATTGAGTTAGAGTGCATCACTTACTCTGGGTTCTAGACAAGACATCTTACTTCTTTCTCCTGTAGCTAGCACAATGCGTTCGTGACATATCGCTCTACGATATCTCCATCTCACGCTATGCTTTGCACGGAGACCACGTATAGGTCTAGGTAACCTACTGGGAGGTTCTTTTTTCTTGATAATTGTATCATGTGTCTATTAGACATATATACGAATGCAAGGATTTATATGAATGTATGAATGTGGGGATATTATGGGACGATAGACAAATGTTATAAACACTTACAATGTCTAGCATCTCATTAGGGAGGCATCCAATTCTTGGAGGTTGAAGAGATTGAATAAGTCATCGTAGTCTATTGTGAAGAATGAGGGGTCATGGTTGAAATGATCAGCTTGGAATTGTACTAGTATACCATTTTCCTTTTGGATGCCCGTGTGAATTAGATCTTTCCATATAGTTCACGCAGCCTCTGACAAATAACCCCAATTGAACCAAGATCTTCACCGAATAACATTAGTTCTCCAAGCGTGAACCTGCTAGCTAGCTCCATGAAAGGGATATCCTCCTCTGTTTGCTTCGCTTTGCCCTTGGCCCCCTTTTTGTAGTCCGCGCTGGTACCATAACATGGCTGTCTTAGTGGGGCTCAATAGCCAGTTGCTCTGCCACCGAAGGAACTCGAACCGGAAGAGGTACCATAGCATGGCTTTCTTACTGGGGCTCACTAGCTAGATGCTCTGGCTCCAATTGGGTAGCTATCTTTGGCGGTGAAGAAAACATGGCCATGATACCAGCTGGACACGACGGCTCAGATCATCGTTGCTCGATCACAATATCTTTCTTAAGTCACTAGACGAATTTCCCTACGGCTTGTCCAAGATATTTTATCTTGACATCGGGATCAGTATGGGAAAGCAGGATGCTGTTGTACTGATTGTTGGAGACCATCTCCACGCTGAATTTTGCATATCTCGGTGTTAATGGGACATTGTTGACCACATCTCCTTCCACTGGCAGATACGCCATCCCATAAGCTACCTGTAGGACGAAATCCATGTTCTTTAGCTTCACGTACAGCCTGCAGGATGTGGGATGCTAGAACTTATTGACATGGTTTGTGTCCCTGCTATCGTCAACAACATCAACTGATGCGCAGCTACTCCGACGACCACCGGGGCTACCTATGGTTCCTTCATCCATTTGCTGTGCTTTGAGCCGTTCAAACATTCGTGACATCTCTCACTTTGAGTGAGTTCATTATAGCTTCCTTCATCTACTTAGCATCGCACTTCAGCTTTCACACGTTTTCTCTCCTTCTGAGACTCCGGGTCACTCGGGAAAGCTTTGCGCCAAGGGACATACAACCCATAGCCCTGCGTATAACCTAGATGCTCAACATTGCCCAAAAGCCTGGGAGAGTATATGTTTCTCTATATCACTCACGAAGAAGCTTTGGGAAGATTCTGAACTCAACAGCTCATGCAAGAGACTTATATGTTAGATCTCTTACTATCATGTTGTGTAATAATCGCAAAATTTGAGGGAGGAAGTTATCTTACCATTTTTTGGTGCACCTCCTGGTTAGCCGGATTAGGGAAGGAGAATGCACCCTTACAATCAGACTTTGCCATAACCCGAAGGCAGTCTCGGCCCCTTGGGTTGTTGGCACTAGAGAAAGGAGGTTCAAAACCTGCCAGTTGTGCCTCCTCGTCCTCCCTTTCCCATTGGCTCCTTGGCTGCGTACCCTGATGTGCCAAGTCGATGGTGGCGCATGTTTTTGTAGCAATTGCCTTCTTTGCTTCGCTCTTACGGCAGTAGTCGTCCGCTATCTTCATCTCCACAAGGGTTTCCCAGTCCGCGGGATTAATGAACCCATACTTCTCAAAGGGTTCTCTATCCGTGTCAACATACTCTTTGACAAAGAAGCTCTTGAAATTCTTCCATGACTTATCTGCCGCTAGACCTGCGACTCTTCGCATGTTAGCTAGAAGATAGTCGGGGACTTCAAATGACAGCAAGATTTCATCCACAAATCCCTGGTGCTCCTCCTTAGTGAGCTGCTTTCGTGAGGTTAAGGTGATGTTCTAAACTTCTTCATGGTCTTTTTGGGTTGAATAAGGGCTCCAGAGTACTCATCAACCACAACGACGACAAATTTGCCAACTGGCTTCTGCGATCGCTTTCGACCCTTACGTCTTGTTGATGCGAAAGAGTCTGGCATGTCAGGTGGTGGCGACCCACGCGGCGGGGATGAATTCTCGCCAGACTTATCTACCAAATTCTCTACACTGTTGATTTTTCATGTTTTAAAAAAAAGAAGTGAGAGATAATAAAATAATTTACAATAAAACATGCACTCGGACTGTCTTAGCTAGGTATATGCTAGTGGACAGATATTCTAAACAATAATAGGAAAAGTTGTCCTATGAATTGTTTGGCAGCATTTGGTTTTTGAATCTTCGCGATGCAATGAACTAAGGAATCATTATGCCCAATTACACCAAGTAGGGATAAATTTAAATTTAAATTAGCAACAAGTTGAACCCATTAACAAAACTTTGGAGCAATTTAGGCAGAGGAACTGGTTATGCGATGACATACATTATATAAAAAATCTACTCCCTAAAGACATGGAATCTCTATTGGCTAACTAAAATTGATTATTAACTTTAGAACATGACATTCTCCTAGAATTAAGATATTATAAATAATTTGTGAAGTAACAGCTAAGAGCCTAACACTCAAGAGAATCCAAGACACTGATCAGTACTGCTTGACAAAATATGCATGAAAGATTTTATCGATCTTGTTGCTAAAAGTAAAAGAGGCATATTTGGATCATTTTTCTGGCCGAGTCGGTGGCAGCGGTGGCGGTGGTGGCGGTGGCGGGGGAGTCGAGTCGGTGGTGGCAGTGGCAGCGGCGTTGAGCGTCGGTCCACCTCCTCATCGATAGGGCTGGGGGGGGTGGCGGTCCTCCTCCTCGTCGTGGGTAGGGCTGGGGTGCATCGCCGGTCCTCCTCATCGATAGGGCTCGAGGGCAAAGGTTAGGGCAATGCAGCGGCGGCTGTGGTAGGGCTTGGGTTCGGCAGCGGTAGGGCTCGGTGGCAGCTGGTGGTTAGGGCAGTACTAGACGGGGGCTTGGGGGCTTGAGACGATGAATGTGCGGAGGTCACACGCGGGTCGGGAGTATATGAAGTGGGGCGTATCCCAGACGGTTATAGTAGAAAACTGTTTGGGATACACATTATCCCAAATGGTTCAAAGGGAAAACCATCTAGGATACACACTATCCTAGACGGTTCAAAGGGAAAACCGTCCGGGATTCTTATCTTACCGCAGATAGTTCATAGGGAAAACCGTCTGGGATACCTATCTTATTGCAGATGGTTCACAGGGAAAACCATCTGGGATACCTATCTTATCGCAGATGGTTCAATGGAAAAATCATCTGGGATATACCTTATAACAGATGGTTAATCGAGGGAACCATCTGAGATATTTATCATAGAGGAACTCGATCATGTGCACAGAACATGTCACGGATTTTCACAGTTTTCACAACAATAGCATATGAATAAGAGTCAGAAGTCAAAACATATATACATCGATTTCATGTGCACAGAATTACATCACAGATTTCATAGTTTTCACAACAATAACAAATGAATTCAATTTTGTAGGGGTTAGTTCTCCAATTATGCTCCAGAGAGGCTCAAAGGTTAAGCTCCAAGTATACCTATTCATCAGTCACAAATGGGGTTCGTTATCATAGATTTGGCACAATTATCATAATATATTTCATCAAATTTATGATATAAGTGGCATAAGTCATCACTAATAACACAAAAATAGCTCAATTTAGCACTAATATATAACAAACAAATTTCATTCCTCATTTACTTGCATATTTCCTTTAAATAGTCGCCCTTCATGATGATCGTCGTGTGCATAAGTAGCCTCATCAGGTAGTTCTTCATCGACCCTTATGCGGTCTCCGATTGGACACAAATCATTAAATTTATTATACTCTTTGATGATGGGTAGTACTACCACCATGGGCCTGTGGCCAGGCCCACAAGTTCATCACTGGGCCTCCATGGAGAAGCTGTAGCCCGAAGGCCTGATTCAAAGGAGGCGTGGACTGCAAGTCAGTGCATCCTTATCCGGATACAGAAGTGACGTTCGACACGTTACCCAGATGGAGTCCGACTCGTGTACTACGAGGATTCGGGTTATGGTAACAGGAGTCCGACTCGTGTACTATGAGGACTCATGACGAGGTTACCGCATAACTCTGCCTATATAAGGAACACCCACCCTTCGAGGAGGGGACAAGTTCAATCAGATCAGGGAGCCAGGGCCTACGCTTGATCCCATAGCTGTAGTCGACTAGCCACCTTTGAGGGCCTCTAGCCTCTAAACCAATCTCGCCGGGTTCCCTACCCATCGAGTTCTCCCTATAAGCCAATCTCGTCGAGTTCCCACTGTAATCATCTGTACTCCATACCACATATCAATCCAATCAAAGCAGGATGTAGGGCTATTACCCAACTTGGGGGCCCGAACCTAGGTAAATCGGTGTCGAAGTACCAAGCTGACCTGAGTTTCCACCCTGCTACCGTACAAATACGTGCTATACGAGTACCCCCCGTATACCATACATCGACAGCTGGCGCCCACCGTCGGGCCCTTACCGACAACGGACCTCAATTTGCAGCTGCCGGCTTCATCGCTTATTGTGAGTCCTACGGCACCACCGTCTGCTACGCCTCCGTAGCTCATCCACAGAGCAACGGCCAAGTCGAACACGCCAATGGCCTCATACTCGACGGGATCAAGAAGCGAGTATACGACACACTACAACGCCACGCCAAGTCTTGGGTAACCGAGTTGCCCAACGTTCTATGGGCGCATCGGACTACAGCCAGTCGGGCCACCGGAGCGACCCTATTTTCCCTCGTTTACGGGGCCGAAGCGGTCCTCCCGTGCGAAATCTGATTGAATTCCCCCCGCATCGAACAACACTCCGAAGACGGAGCAGCTGAGCAGAGGATCAACGACCTTAACTTCCTTGAAGAAATTTGTGAATGCGCATACCTGCGGGCAGCCAAATACCAACAGGACTTACGCCGGTATCACGAGCGCAATGTCAAGCATCGTCACCTGGAAGTTGGCGATCTCATCCTACGATTGGTCCAGTCCACCCAGCACAGAAACAAATTATCTCCCAAATGGGAAGGACCCTACACCATCGTCGCCAACCCGCGACCAGGCACTTTCAAACTCACCGACAATGGCTCTATTCTACGCAATACATGTAGCATCGATCAACTCTCCAAGTACTATGTTTAAAGCTTCCCGGGAGCTATAACCTGGATGACTCCACTATTTTTATCCCGTAACTCTACGGAAGAAGTATTTATACTTATAGCCTCCCGGCCTTCATCATATTGCTACTTAACACGGGTACTCAAACACCTCAACACGCTTCTCCAATGGCTCGGGGGCAGGCACCCACACGAGTACACACCTCGTTTTGACCCCCCCAGCACACAAGCGTAACAGCTCAGGGCAGACACGAACACGAGTTCGCGACTCGTTCTGCCTCCCAGAGTTTGGTCGCCGTAACCCACCTCGTATGCACTCGGGGGCTGGTACGCACACGGGTTCGCGCCCCGTTCCGCCACCCCGGGTCCGGTCAGCTGTCCATACACCTCGCCACTACATCAAGGGACTAGCTCCCACATGGGTTCCTTAACTTACAGTTGTTCTCCCGATTCTGGCACACAGGAATCACGCCCAATATTCGCTCGGGGGCCAGGTAGAGCACGAGTTCCTACAAGTCAACTCTCCACCTCAGGTACGGGGGCATTAGCGCCATGCTTGGAAGGGTGAGTAAACCGACATTTCTTAACTCGGGTCGTCCCTTCTAAGGCAACGGCGGACAGCTACCTTGCATCTGCGCGGGGCTAGGTATGGCACGAGTTTCTCAATTCGTTTCGCCTCCCCAACTAAGGCAACCTACCCCGAGGTCCGAGTATACACCAATTCACCCACTTACCGCTACTACAATGAATTTTTTTAGACTATTCATCCGAGTTCCTGCTAACTCGCACAAACAGTTGCAGGCTACTACAGCGAAGTTTTTTCAGACTGTTCATCCGAGTTCCGGCTAACTCGCACAAACAGTCGAGGGCTACTAACTCGCACAAATAGTCGCAGGCTACTACAGCGAAGTTTTTTCAAATTGTTCATCCGAGTTCCGGCTAACTCGCACAAATAGTCGAGGGCTACTACAGTGAAGTTTTTTCAGACTGTTCATCCGAGTTCCGGCTAACTCACACAAACAGTCGAGGGCTACTACAGTGAAGTTTTTTCAGACTGTTCATCCGAGTTCCGGCTAATTCGAACAAACAGTCGAGGGCTACTACAGCGAAGTTTTTTCAGACTGTTCACCCGAGTTCCGGCTAACTCGCACAAACAGTCGAGGGCTGCTACAGCGAAGTTTTTTCAGACTGTTCACCCGAGTTCCGGCTAACTCGCACAAACAATCGAGGGCTACTATAGCGAAGTTTTTTCAGACTGTTCATCCGAGTTCTGGCTAACTCACACAAATAGTCGAGGGCTACTACAGCGAAATTTTTTCAGACTGTTCATCCGAGTTCCGGCTAACTCGCACAAACAGCCGGGGGCTCGGAGACATATAGCACATTACGAGTCACAAATCAACAAAAGGACCTTATGGCATCAAACCTTAAGGCAACAGAGCAAACACGAATGCTAGATTGCACAATTAAAGAGTTCAGTACAGCACAAAAGTACATAACTAGAAAAAGGACAACTCTAGTCCTCTTGCCCAGAGATATCGGCACCCGCACTATCCCCAGACGAAGTGGGGACATCTTCAACTGCCTCAAACCCGGACTCATCAAGGAACTTTGCCACTGGCTCACGCCAGTACTCGACTCGTGCATCATCCGCTCCGGGTTCGCCAAGATCAAACTCTAATAGATTTGAAGGGAGTTCTGGCGCAAGTCTTTAGCCAAAGCTAAAGCATACGAAATGGCTGCATTGGCCATACTCTTTGCCCGCGTGGAGGCATCTTCCTTGACAGAGGCAATAAAGTCACCCTGGCAAGCCCGGAACTTGGTGACGACCTTCAGCAGATCTTCCGAAGCAGAACTCGCCAAGACGGGGCGATGATCGAACTTTAGACTGGCCATCACTTGTTCAAGGATGGAGCATGCTTCCGTGGCAGCTTGAGTCTGCGTTTGTAGCTGCCCGCGCAGGAGTTTAGCATCCTTCTTCACCCCTCGAGTTCCCGACTGACGAGTTGTTGAAGATCAGTCGCCGACTTGGCCGCAGCCGCAGCCGTCTCAGCACGGGCCGACACTGAGGAGAGTTGCTCCTTCAACTCGAAGTTGGCCGCCTTAATCCTCTCGAGCTCCTTGACTTGCCTGGCCCGAGCCTCAGCCTCCTTAGCCTGACAAGTTGCAGCTGCAAGCTGAACACTCATCTGGGAGTTTTCTGCACGAAGTCGCAAGATCTCTCTCTCGCCTTCACGAACCCGACTCAAAAGGACTTCTTCTTTGGCATTAGAGGTAGCAGTCACACGCTGACGCAAGATGCAGAATGAAGTCAAGACATTCGAACAAAGGCAAAGGCAAAAAAGAAAAGAAAAACAACAAAGTCAAGGGAAGATTCTGCCTACCTTCTGCCAAGCCAGAGCGTAATCTATGTACGTTCGAAACTCAGTGCGGGGTAGAGCACGCCTTGACTCACCGCCGTTGACTTCTGGGATGGCCTCCGGACCGACAAGCCTAGGTTCCCGCACCCCGGCTGCAGAAGCTACCAAGTCCTGCGGCACCCCCGCGAAAGGGCTCCCCGCTCGAGGACCTGGCGCCTCCTCCCGAGGACCCCCGGGCGCCGACTGGCCCCACCTCCGGGATAGTCGCCAGCTCCCGTTGTTCGAAAGAGGAAGGTGATGGTGACGCAACGTCGGCGGGTGCAGGACTGGGCAAATCAAGGAGTCAAGATCCGTGCAAAAGATCAAAGCTTCAGGAAAGAACAAGGGGAAGCCTCACCTTGAAGTGGGCAAAGCCACCTTCTTTGCCGGTCTCTTGGAAGTCGACGAGCTAGCAGACCATTTTAAGGTGTACCGCTGCCGAGTACAAAAAGAACTAAGATCAAAGAACTCGAGAGAAGTCAACTCGACACCCACTCCCTCGAACAGCAGAGCAAAAGAAAGAAAACATACTGGGACAGCTGGGCCTGTCCCGCTTGACGTCCCAGCTGACTTCTTGCCCTTAGACGGCGGGGGCCTCCGGGGCCGGATGGTCCTAGTGCATGACGACTCCTCAACAAAAACCTCGGAACCTTCCCATGGATCAAGTCCCATGAAGGGGTTCTGCGTGTGGGCCAGAAAAAGCTAAACACCATTACCATCAGCCGCCCGAAGACTAGGACTGCACAGTTATAGGAAATGGAGAGAAGACGCCCACCGAGATGATCACGGCCCTCGCTGTTTCTTCTCGGTAGGCAAGTGAGATGATCTTTGGACGAGCCTGGGACTCCCAAGGAGAAACCCGAGCGCCATCCTCACCCCACTCGGCCTTGAAGAGGTCGTCTACTTGACTCCGGAATTCAGCTGAAACAAAAAGCATAAAAGCCACCGAGTAAGAACCCGTCAACAAACAACTTGAATCGAAAGAGATAAAGGAATGCACCATCATTAGCCAGCATGACGCCGACTTCATCTGACCACCCGCGTATCCCTCTAGCTCCCAACAGTGCAATACGATGAGTGATGAAGTCGCCCACCACGTGCACCGCCGTCAAGCCATCGTGACGAAGCTCATAAATGCGATCCCTCACAGCTCGGGACCTCCGAGTGAGTCGGGGACGATCCCTCCACAGGTCCTGTGGGGTCGGGATGTCGCAGCGTGTCATCAGGTCGTGCATCAACCGATTGTAGAAAGCCCAGTTGGAAGCCCACTTCCCCCATGAATCCTTTAGGGAAAATGGGATGTACCTCGACTTGACGTCGTCCCGAAGAGAAAAATGACAAGAACTGTAGGCTTTGCCCGCTGACGACACCTTGAGGGTGTAAAAATATCAGAATGACTTGACATCCGGCATCGTTCCGACGAAGGCCTCGCATAGATGAGCAAACACAGTGAGGAAGAATATCGAGTTGGGAGGGAGGTTTACCAACTCGATCTCGAAGAAGGAGAGCGTATCTCGCATGAACTCGGACATCAGGAGTCCGAGCCCGCATTTGAAGAAGTCGAGAAAGACCACCAGGTCCTCCTCCTGGGAGAACGGCCGGGACCGGTCCGCGGGAGCATGGAATGCCACCAAATCAGGCAGTTCTCCCTCTCGCACCATGCGTGAAAGGTCCTCCGGGGAAATGCGTGAAACAGGTAACCTGGCGATCCCCGGACTAGGACTCGCGCTGCCGCCCGCGACGGCCAACGGTGCCGACGACACGGCGTCTCCGGGACCTCTGGAGCCTTGCCGCGGGATGGATCCCTGGTCACTTCCGCCACAACCAGCAGAGAAGCTTCACCTGCCGAGGCCGCAGCAGGGCTCTCCGTCAGCTCTACCTCCTCCAGCTCGGTTTCCGCCACTCGAACATCACTGGATGGGGCCACCATTGGAGCACACGATGGTTTCTCACTGGAAGAGGAGATGGAAAGCTTGAGCAGCTATGGGGTTTTTTCCGCACCAGACGAAAGAGAGAAAGAAGATGGAGCGCTGGGAAGACGAACAACGAATGGAAAATGGATATAATATTATATATCGTCTGCCAAGGCATTTAAAGTGCACTACGCCTGGAAAGTCGCAACCGCCCTGACACCTCGGCGCACTACGCCGAAAAAATCACGACCGTTCCTAGGTATGGGCAAATTTACTCTGACAAACACGTAAAGTGAAATCATGACATCATCATTCGTGAATTCCGTCGGACAAGTTCAGACTACAAAGACGGACTAAGTCTGCCGAGTTTTGCAACTCGGGAAGGTTGAAGACAATATTCCGAGTACAACCAACTTGACGCCCCTCGACCGACTGAATCGCAGGACTACTGCAACTCGAGTTGACCTGAACCCGTCTTGACTTCATCACGCATACTGATGGGTGGCTTGATGATGGATAGTACTACCACCATGGGCCCGTGGCCAGGCCCACGAGTTCATCACTGGGCCTCCATGGAGAAGCTGTGGCCTGAAGGCCTGATTCAAAGGAGGCGTGGACCGCAAGTCAGTGCATCCTTATCCGGATACAGAAGTGACGTTCGACACATTACCGAGATGGAGTCTGACTCGTGTACTATGAGGACTCGGGTTATGGTAACAGGGAGTCCGACTCGTGTACTACGAGGACTCATGATGAGGTTACCGCATAACTTCGCCTATATAAGGAACACCCACCCCTCGAGGAGGGGACAAGTTCAATCAGATCAGGGAGCCAGGACCTACGCTTGATCCCATAGCTGTAGTCGACTAGCCACATTTGAGAGCCTCTAGCCTCTAAACCAATCTTGCTTGGTTCCCTACCCGTCGAGTTCTCCCTGTAAGCCAATCTCGTCGAGTTGCCAACTCGTCGAGTCCCCCCTGTAATCATCTGTACTCCATACCGCATATCAATCTAATCAAACCAGGACGTAGGGCTATTACCCAACTCGAGGGCCCGAACCTAGGTAAATCGGTGTCAAAGTACCAAGCTGACATGAGTTTCCACCCCGCTACCGTACAAATACGTGCTGTACGAGTACCCCCCGTATACCATACATCGACACTCTTAATCATCTACTACATTCTCAACTCTGACTATTTTCATTTTTCCTTGCATCACCACATGACACCTGTCGACGATCGGTGAATCAGCGATCTTACGGTGTTCGTGGAATGAGGATTACTGGGTGTAGGGACCTCTAGGGCCCAAGTGCCAGGAAGCTCTGACAGCAGGGGACAGCCGTTTTTATACAGGTTCGGGCCTCCCTCAGGATAATAACCCTACGTCCTGTTGCTATATATTGATGGAGAACACGCTTTACAATGGGGGTGTACGTTAGTGGCTACCCTAGACCTAATCGTAGACTAATCTATGCTAAACCGCCGGGCTTGACTCCTTCGAGGCAGCGGGTCTTCTAGGGCTTCGCCTCCTGGTGCTGCGAGTAGATTGATCTGCTAGATCTTGTCTTGACCTAATTTGACCTGATGCGACTCGTTGCAACCTATCAGGCTCTGTCCTCCCCTATGAGATTGCTGATCCTTATATAGGGGTTCCCAGGGTCGTACTGGACGTGGACTTATGCCCGAGTAGGACTCTGGCTTCCTTGATCTTCGGGATTGACTTCCTAGTTCAAGGGGAGTCTTCCCTCCTCTAGAGGGGTTACCTTATCGTCCGGGGATCCTTTGTCGGATACGCTGTACCTTCCTAAAGTCCCGGTAAGCTATACACGGATACCCCTAATACGCGGGATACCCTACTATACATCATCAAGCCCCCCATCAATACGTGAAGTGAGGTCGTGATGGTTCTGTTGAAAATCTACCCTTGTCGGGGAGGAAACTCCAAGCAGGCGATCCGAGTAGGCCGTGTCGACGACTTCCCCGAGTAGGTTCAACTCCCACTGAGTAGTCGTGAAAACCTTATCGGAATAATCCTTTGGGAAAGACCCAGAATCCTTTCTGATCCGATCTGATCCGTCGATCACGGACACGCGTCCGCCTGGCCTATTTTTAGGAAACTGAACCATCGTGGCGGAAAATTTGCGTGGTGATGAAGAATCTTTTTCTCTCTCTGCGTCGTGGGGCCGTTAACGTGCGCGGAGCCACGGCGCGTTCGTCTGGGTCGTGGGTTGTCAGACCCTCTTTTTCTCGCGAAGCGCTCTGTAAGCGGAAAAAGCAACTGTCCACATTAAATGCGATGGAACTGATCGTGCCGAAAACCGCCCTCTTCGATCGAGGATCGCGGCGGCCTGGGTGATCCCGCAGAACCAAGACCCGACAAGGGACTTCGACATGGGTAAGTACTACGACCTCCTCCGTGCCAATTTAATTATCAAGACTTCTCACATACTTCTGTCTTGTCGCGCCATGCAGAGTTGTCCTCGGAGGAGCTTCAGAGTAGGTTGAACAACCTATTCGAGCAGTCCCCCGAAGGAGGGCGTACGAACGTGCCCCTGCCCCTTCTGAAGCAGAGTCCGGATGGCCGACAGGAAGTGTTCTCGGTGAGTTATCCCTCTTATCCCCTTGTCTAACTTGGGCTTGTACGAGTAGCCTTACTGAAAGCCCTCGGACTTCTTCTCCCGCAGTGCGCAGGCCGCGGGGGTCCCGACTCGGAGGCCGAAAGAGCTGGCGTTCCCGTCGAGGACAATGAAGTTGAGATATATGACTCGGCCCCACCGCCCTCCGAGACGAGGGAGGAAGGTCCTTCTGCGGTCGAGGCGGGAGCGGGGATCGCCTCGACAAGCTCCCCTGCCCGGGACCCTCAACCGTAGGTTTGAACTCTCGCCCGACTACTCTCTTTCCATATTCTTTCCCGAATGATAAACATCAGGATGGATGTGTCGGATAGCCCGGAGCCAGCAACCCCCTCCCCAAGGAGCCAACTCCTCCTCCCACGACCGTTCTCGAGGAGGAGACAGTGGCGGACAAGGGGAAGGCGCCGCTATCCTCTGGCAAGCGAGGTTCGTGTGCCTTGGCAAGGAAGCCTCTTCTGACGGGGAAGCGCACGAGGTTAGCTTGCCTCTGCCACCTTTTTCTTTTGACTTTGCTTTGCTGAAGACTCGATTTGGTTTCATTCGGCGAGTAGGTTGTCGATCTGCCCCGCCGGGAATCCAACTCCGGCGGCCACAGAGCAGCAGCCTCCGGCGCCGACGCCGGCGCCGGCCCCTGTCGAGCAGCGGACCCCCGCGCCTAAGTCACCGCCGGCCTCCACCGAGAAGCCGCAGCCCCCGGCGCTGGGGTCGGAGACGGCCCTGGTTGAGCAGGTCGTGGCTCCGGGTACCTCGGTGCCGGAAGGTCTTCGCCTCTCCTCCTTGCTGCAGGTAACGTAAGGGAAATTAGTGATAAGGTAACTTTACTTTTGCTTGTACTAACCTGTTCTTTTCCAGCTTGCTATCTCCCAGGTCGCCCCGCTCGAGAAGGCCCAAGAGGAACTGGACTTGGCGCGCGAAGAGCTGAGGAAGAGCCTTGGCGAGTCCGAGTGTCGGCGGTCAGAGAGCGAGGAGCTGCGGAAACGCCTTGAGGACTCCGAGAAGCGGCGGGAGGCCATCGAGGCTGATCTTTCGGCCTCGAAGGCTGATCTTTCGGCCTTGAAGGCTGATCTCTCATCCTCGAAGGCGCGCCTCTCGGACCTGGAGCCTTCCCTGCAACAGAGTCGATCCTATGCGAGGAAGCTGGAGGAAGACCTCGAGCGGGCCCTGGGCACGCTCGAGAAGGCGCTGGGTGAAGTCGGTGTCGTTGTCCCTCCGGGCCTTGCACCGGCCGGCCGCCTGGCAGAGCTGACGGCGTCCGTCTCCAAGCTGAAGCCCACCGTCGAGAAGCTTCTTGAAGATGAGCTCCGGCAAGGGGTGCGCGATGCTCTGGCCTTTGCTCTGGCTCTCCTGAAGCGCGGGCACTCGGGCTTGTCTCTGGAGGCGCTCGCTGCCGATTTGCCCGAGGACGAGGAAGAAGAGCTTCTTGGTGCCGTGCAGAAAGCGGCGGACGCCTTCGCTGATCGAGTCCAGGCGTCTGGCCTAGAGTAGGGCTCTGTGAAGACATTCTTTTTCTATAGAAACAGTGATTAGTAACTGTGCAATAACTTGTGTGTTTTTTTTAGAACCTTGTTCTACTCTGCTTATATGAAACCTTGTCGAGTGCAAGTGTAGACTTTAGTCGGAACCAGTACCCTTTGCCTTCCTTCGGTGTAGGTGTACGAATAGTGCCGTAGGTCGCTCTTGCCGTGATCGACCAGTCCTTAGGTTTAGTCGGATGGAGGGCTCAGTGGCTCTTCGTCATCAGTAAACGTGATAAGGGGTCTTTTGTACAGCTTGTCGTGGCCGTGGCGGCACCTCCGTATTCCTCTGCTGAGGGAAGGCTTTTGGTGTTTGGCTAGTAAATTCCACACTTGTCCGGCTATCAAAATCTCACTCTACCCGAGATATCTTCTGCTCCGAACAGTCGAGGGCGTGGATAGGCGTGCGGGTTCCGTTGATCTAGTCGTATTCGTACTTCTTTCCCTTCCTTTACTCGGGATCGGGGGACCTTGCTACGGAACTGGGGAGCTTAGTCAACTAGGCCTTAGGTCTGGTCAGGTGGGGGGCTCAGTGGCTCCCCTGTCACCTGCAAACGCGTTAAGGGGTTTTCCTTGCATCCCTGGCAGTTGCAGCGCAGAACCCTTTTTCCTTTGTGCGGGTCGAAGAAATCGGTACTCGTACTCGTATCTCGACTTCACCGTACTCTTATCCAGCCCCCGACTGCCTGTTCGAGAGATATCTTGGATAGGCAGTCTGAATAAATAATGAAAGATACTGAACTAGAGACTTGGTATTATTTAAAGAAAACTGTGTCTTTTACAGATTGCTGCAAGAAAAATAACTCTAAGGAAACTAAGAAAAACTAAGCCGTCCCCTCCTCATTTAGCTTGTCGCCGGTTGCCCCAGGGACTCTCGTCCTCTTGTCGTGACCCGCTGACTGAACTTTGTTTAGTGCGCGTGCTTAGCGGTGGCGCCCGGAGCGTCTTATCATCGACTTGTTCGTAGCTTGACGATCTCTGAGGCTGAAGCTGGTGCAACTTTGGGCTCTGCTAATGAGGAGGCGACGGTTGTACGATCTTACCGAGGACGGTTGTACCGGACTCTCTAATGGATGCGACCTTTCCTTCCTTTGGCATGAGTGACCTGGATCGGGCGGCTTCTCCCGAGGAGCCGTTGTCCTGTCTGGCGGAAGGCCCTGCTTTCCCCCTGTTCCGACTTAGTCGTGGAACTCTTTCTCCGACTTGGAGGGGGTACTTTCCGAAGTTGTCACTCGTAGCCGTGGAGGTGGTCTCGACAACGTGGTGGCGGGAGCCGCCACGCCGGCGTCCTGATTAGAGGGTAGGTGCTGCTCTGCGAGGTCGAGGCTGCGCTTGTCGCAGAAGAGTGCTTCTCTGGGGGAGCTCCTTATCGTGAGGACACCTTTTGGGCCGGGCATCTTTATGCACTGGTAGGCGTAGTGCGTAGCTGCCATGAACCTGGCCAGAGTAGGGCGCCCCAAGATAGCGTTGTATGCTGTCTCGAAATCGACTACGTCGAACAGGATTTTCTCTGTTCGAAAGTTTTCCGGTGTACCGAAGGTAACCGGGAGCGTGACTTGCCCGATCGGTGTGGCCGATGAGCCCGGGACGATACCATGGAAAGCGTGCATCACCGTCTGAACAGACGATCGGGGCACTTGCATGGCGTGGAGGGCGTTAGTGAATAGGATGTTGAGGGAGCTCCCTCCGTCTATCAGCACGCGGCCCACTCAACAGTTGTTGATCGTTGGCTCGACCACAATAGGGTACCGTCTCGGTCGAGCACAATTTTCGGGGCAATCGGTCTGGTCGAAAGATATCGTGACCTCGGACCACTTGATTGCTCGAGGGACCCGCGGGACACTCACGAGAACTTCTCGGGTGATCGCCTTATACTGCCTCTTGGATTCATAAGAGGTTGAGCCCCCGAATATGTGCTCGATTGCTCTGACATGCCCCTGGAAGGGCTCAGGAGTGGAGTCATCGTCATCGGAAGTTGTTTCCCGACTGTTGTTAGTGACCTGAGGGTTCTCCTCGCGGAACCTCTCTCTTTCTTCCCGAAGGTACTTCTTGAAGATGCGACACTGTCGCAGATCATGCGAATCGGTCTGGTGAAAATCACACCAGGGCTTGGACGACTTGTCGGAGGATGTGGTAGGTTTGTCCTTGGGGCGTGGTCGCCAGGTGCGCTTCTCGGAGATCTTGGCCATTACCTCGTCGGCTTTGATCCTCTTCTCCTTGTTCCCTCCGGAGGGCTTCTTCTTGCGCTTAGACTTGCGCGAATCGCTCCTCGACCGGAGGGGAGAACTGGTCGACTCACCCCGCTGTTGTTTGATATAACGCAGGGTTTCCTCCGCACAAGCGGCCTTCTCGGCCAGATCCATGAGCTGCCTGGTAGTTTTCGGAGGCCGCATGATCAGATCGTGCGTGCACATCTCGTTTCTGCTGCCTCGAGTGAAGGCGCGGATAACATCTGAGTCCGTTATCTCCGGGATAGTGTTGCGGACAGCACTAAACCTTTTGGTAAACTCTCGGAAGGTCTCGTCTGGTCGTTGGACGACAAGGAATAGATTGTCGACCCGACCAGGTCTTGGGAAGGTACCTTGGAAGTTCCCGAGTAGCATGTCGCATAACTGTCCCCAGGAACGGATCGTTCCTGGGGGTAGATTCGTCAACCATGTCCTAGCGGCTCCTCTGAGAGCGGTAGGGAGATAGTTGGCCATGACCTTCTCGTCCCCGCCGGCCGCTTCGATCGCGGTGGTGTAGATCTGGAGGAATTCCACGGGGTTCGTGGTTCCGTCGTACGATTCCAGCGATCCGGGCTTGAAACGAGAGGGCCAGCGTACCTGACGGAGTTCCTGGGATAGCGCCTGGCATCCGCTGAAGGACCCCCGATAAGGTGTATGCTCGCCGCTATTCGAGGTCGAGGATCGGCCCTGAGCATTGGCGTTTTGGATGTGATCTCTCCGAGAAGGCTGTTGCTCTTGCTGGCGCCTTTGGCGGCAGCGCTTGTCGAGCTATTCTCGGAGGTCGACGGGTGGCTCCTCCTGAGGAGGCCTGTTCCTGGGGTGTCGTCCCTCCCGATCGTGCTCTTCTAGCGGAGGAGGGGTATCAACCCGAGTAGAGCTACGAGCCACCGATTGGACTCGAGAAGACTCGGCCTGGTTTTGAGCCTCTTGGAGGTCAGCCCCCAGCCGTTGCAGCCACTGCACGCCCGCGGGTGTCGATAAATCCGCCACGGGAGGCTGTGACAGCAGATTGCGCACTTCTGCAAGTCTTCGAGCAGTTCGGGACACGTACTCCCTTGTTCCCGGGGGGGATCTCTCCACAACGGGAGGCAGGTCTTCGTTCCGGCGAGGAGTTCTCTCCCCGGCGGCGGGTAAGCCTCCGTTCATGTGGGATGCATCCATGTGCGAGCCCCCGGGCAGATTGTGATCTTCGAGGTCTTCTCGACCATCGTTGATCGTTAGTACCATCCGAGGTCCTTGGCTGGACGATGTGTACTCGTATTCCATCACGTTGTCCTCATCGGATGTGACGTGCGTATGTTCTTGATCGTTCTCACGATCAGAGTTTGCAGGAGAAAGTCCAACCATGGGGCTGGTCGTTCCTGCCGGGGAGTCGTCGTTTAAGACCAACTTCCCGCTAAAGGCCCTGGCGCACTCGGTTCTGAAGTGATCCGCTTCGCCGTCCGAGTCCTCTCCAGGGGCGTACTCTCCAAAATCCACTCGATCCGTAACCGGGTACGGGTCCATAGGGCCAAAGTTGTCGTAGAAGCCCTGGTCCGAGTACCCAGTACGGGGCGAGATTGCGATCTATTTTCCTGCCGGGTTCGCTACTTCCTCCTTGGTCGAAACCGATGAGGGCGGTGCAACCGGCGCTGGGATCTGATCGTGCTTAGTTGCGCGTCCTGCCGACTCTGATCTTTCCTGGACGGCTTGGTCCGGAGAGGTCCCCACGGTCGGCGCCATCTGTCGACGATCGGTGAATCGGCGATCTTACGGTATTCGTGGAATGAGGATTACTGGGTGTAGGGACCTCTAGGGCCCAAGTGCCAGGAAGCTCTGACAGTAGGGGACAGCCGTTTTTATACAGGTTCGGGCCTCCCTCAAGATAATAACCCTACGTCCTGTTGCTATATATTGATGGAGAACACGCTTTACAATGGGGGGTGTACGTTAGTGGCTACCCTAGACCTAATCGTAGACTAATCTATGCTAAACCGCCGGGCTCGACTCCTTCGAGGCAGCGGGTCTTCTAGGGCTTCGCCTCCTGGTGCTGCGAGTAGATTGATCTGCTAGATCTTGTCTTGACCTAATTTGACCTGATGCGACT
This sequence comes from Stipa capillata, assembly GCA_019208055.1. NCBI lineage: Eukaryota > Viridiplantae > Streptophyta > Magnoliopsida > Poales > Poaceae > Stipa > Stipa capillata. The sequence goes on along the minus strand of JAGXJF010000797.1, from coordinate 21,104 downwards.
CGTTGCGACCTATCAGGCTCTGTCCTCCCCTATGAGATTGTTGATCCTTATATAGGGGGTTCCCAGGGTCGTACTGGACGTGGACTTATGCCCGAGTAGGACTCTGGCTTCCTTGATCTTTGGGATTGACTTCCTAGTTCAAGGGGAGTCTTCCCTCCTCTAGAGGGGTTACCTTATCGTCCGGGGATCCTTTGTCGGATACGCTGTACCTTCCTAAAGTCCCGGTGAGCTGTACACGGATACCCCTAATACGCGGGATACCCTACTATACATCATCAACACCTTTTATTTGACAGGTCGGTAACATAGAAGATTTGGACAACCTGGTTGGCTAGCATGAATGGCACCTCTTTGTATGCAAGGCGGTATCATCTATGCAAGTAACACATGCATTGCCTCCCTGCGTAGTTTGGCCCGATGCATTTCTAAAAATGGGATAGTCATGGATAATGCTGAACAACAAGGATTGTAGAGCAAAGTACTCCTTTTTGAATGCATCCCACACCTATACACCTGGATTCCAAAGTGTCTGCAGATCATCATACAATGGTGCAAAGTACACATCGATGTCGTTACCGGGTTGCCTTGGCCTTTGAATACGTATCAACATCATAATATACTTTTTGCTTCATGCATGACCAAGGAGGGAGATTATAACTACAGAGAAGCACAGGCCAAGTGCTATGCCAGTTGCTCATGCTGCCAAAAGGATTCATTCCATCTATACTCAATCCAAACCTTATATTTCTCACTTCGTCACCAAATTCTTCATACTTCTTATCAATGTTTCTCCACTATACGGCATCCGCGGGGTGTCTGTACTTTCCATCAACATTCCTCCCCTTGGCATGCCAATGCATCAGTTCAGCTTCCTTTGGATTTGCAAATAAATGCTTCAGGCGGGGATTATTGGAAGATACCAAACAACCTTGGCTGGAGTTCCTTTAATTACTTCCTCACCATCCTTGTAGTCATCTGGTTCAGTACTCTTTCGCTTGTAACGAGATGCTTTGCACTCAGGACATGAATACAAGTCGCATACTCTTTATGGTAGAGTATACAATCATTGGGACACACATGTATTCTTTCAACTTCCAATCCCAAATGACAAAGAACCTGCTTGGCTTTGTAGGTGGTTATCGGCAACTAATTTTCATCTAGGAGCATGTCTGCTAACAGATCTAATAGCGTAGTGAAGCTCTTGTCGGACTATCTGTTGCTTGCCTTCAATTTCAATAGTTCAAGCACTGTTGACATCCTTGTAAATTTTGGCTTGCATCCAGGGAGTCTACCGTCAATCTATGAAATTTACTGTGACCAGCATCGTCATGGTCGTTCCCCTCAGCATTCCGAAGCATCTGATCCAAATTTGTGCATTTATCATTTTCTGATAACTCATCATCGTCATCTACACTACAATCAACTACTTGGAATATCACTAACTTCATCATTGGCTCTATTACTATCTTCATGTATGACGACCTCCTCCTCACCGTGCTTGGTCCAATATGTATACCCGTCTTTGAAACCCCTTTGTATCAAGTGTGCTTCGATTTGCTTTGCATTGTCGAACATCTTCACATTATCATAGTCAATGCATGGACAGTATATGTATTCACTCCCCTTATTGAGCATATCCTCTTTGGCGGCTCTTCTAAAATAATCAAGCCCTTAATGTACTCATCACTCACACGACTGCAATTGTACATCCATCTTCGATCCATCTACACTACGCATTAAATATTTAAATTCATTAAGTAAGTTACAATTAATACTTCTAATTAACAAGAATAATTTATATTTCATAATAAATTATATATTTTATTAATTAATTATCAAAATGCTAAATCATCGATCTGTTCGCACGAAAATCGATCCGCGGAACACCTAGATAAACAGAGTCGCCAATTGTGTTAACTATCGTACTTTCGTGTACGATGAACGATTGCTTTCCGAGCAAAGCAACAAAGGATAACTATCGCACTTTCGTGTACGACAAACGATTGCTTTCCGAGCAAAGCAACAAAGGTCTTCTTACTTTCGTGAAGAAGGAACGACTACTTTTTAGCACAAAATAGCAAAGATCTATGCTAAGAACGAAAAGGTAATAGGTAAAGGTAATAGATTGATTTGTATCGATTGTTGGGTGTATTTCAATCGGCAGTCACCCTTTACATATTTATAGGGCGGCTGGTCTTCCCGTAGGATATCGGGACTCCTAATCCTAACTGAATACAGGTATGCAACTTTCCTTCTTTAAAGGATCCTGATCCTAACATATGACTTTCCTTTCTCTCTAAGTAGCCCGACCACCGCGACCAGGACTCCTCCTCGTGTACGAGATATCTTTCCATACATACCGAGTTCCTTTCCAAATCCAAGATTAAACTTCCTTTCGCAACTACCCACGGCTCCTTGTCCTCCAAGTCGAAGTCTTCAGATAAGTCTTGGAAGTAGACAACTCGTCGTATCGACCCGTCTGCAGATCAACTCGGTAGCACCATGACATGGTTCTGCCGAAAAGGACTCGACTCCAGCCATTCGTCGTAGGCAACTCGGGTACTTGGACATACCTGTACTCGCGAACACCAGTACTCGGGAATGAGTACTCGATACTTGGGCGCGCTGGTGCTCGGGGACGCCAGTGTTCGGTACTCGGGGACGTGAGTACTCGACATCACGGGTACTCGGGCTTGCTAATACCCGGAGGTACTGCTCGTTACTTGATGGCGTACGCCACCCGGTGCTGAAATAGTCAAGCCTGCATTAAGAGTTTAATATCAAATCCACAGCTTGTTAGTCCATTATCTTGACCTCCGATGGCAAAATTAATTTGGCCAACTGAATAAACCCTAAAGCCAAATTACGCTATAAACACATGCCCCACTGTTTCCGGTATAATGGTATTTACCAAAAATACTGCGAGCCACGTTATTTGCTTAGGACGATGTTTCTAAAGGATATATCGGCCGTAGGGTTGGCAAGCCTCTTGCCACACACTTGGATAATACTTCTTCAGATATTTCCCATTGAGAGCTTTAGGTAGACTTTCTCCCTGCAGAGTTTGCACAAAATAGGAATTCCCAGGAACAATCTCTACAACTCTGTACGGGCCTTCCCAACTTAGCGACCATTTGCTGAATTTATTACTTCTGGTTCCAATAGGTAAAATCGTTTTCCATACCAAGTCTCCTATCTGAAACAATTTCTCTTTCACCCTTTTATTGTAAGCCTTAGCTACTCTTAACTTCTCTTTTTCAATCTCCCGCAAGGCTTTTAACCTTTCTTCTGAGACTTCATCTATCCTGTCCAGCATCAAATCATTGTAATCTACAGCTGACAAGTCATTTTGTCTGGCTACTCTAAGAGCTTGCAGATTGATCTCGACAGGCAACACTGCTTCCTGCCCATATACTAACTCATACGGCGTTACTCGGGTTGCTCCATGTCTAGATATCCGATGAGCCCACAGGGCTTCCGAAAGTACTTCATGCCACCTTCTCAGATGTTCTTCGATTTTCTTCTTTATAAGCTTAATCAGAATTTTATTGCTAGACTCGGCCTGTCCATTGGTTTGGGCACAATAGGGCGACGAGTTCAGCAATTTAACTCCAAAGGACTCGGCAAACTCATTAAACTGATGAGACATAAAAGAAGCACCTTGATCAGTCGTCAGAGTTTGAGGAATGCCGAACCTATGAATAATATGCTCTAGAACAAAACTAATTACTTCCTTATGGGTCATATTCTTTAAAGGAACCGCTTCAGTCCATTTAGTAAAGTAATCCGTAGCCACAAGAACGAAGTGGTGACCTTTAGAAGAAGCGGGATGTATCTGACCAATGAAGGCTAAGCTCCATCCTCTAAATGGCCATGGCTTTATAATAGGGTTCATCATAGCTGCGGGTGCCAATTGTACATTTCCAAACTTCTGGCATGCTTCACATCCTCTATAGTATTGGAAACAATCTTCCAACATTGTCGGCCAATAGAAACCTGCTCTCTTTAATAACCATTGCATCTTAGGGGCCGACTGATGTGTTCTGCATATTCCTCCATGCACTTCTCCCATAGCTATCCTTGATTGATCAGGACCCAAACATTTTAACAGTACCCCATCTATTGTTCGGCGATATAACTCGTCATTCAACAAGGTATATTTTATAGCTTGCCGCAGAATCTTCCTATTCCTTGTTTGACTCGGATCCTTCAAATAACTAGCTAGAGGTACTTTCCAATCATTAAATTCTAAGTTGCCCGCCGGCTCGGCTACTTGTGGTTCTCGTACTGAACTAGCGCCCACCGAGTCGGTACCGCTTCTAAGCAAGTCGGCCTCGACTTCAAATGAGTCGGCCTTGCCTCTAACAGCAGCTAGCATCGGCTCCTTTGATACAAAGAATTTTCCCCTGCCGACTTGATACCCGGACGCTTGCTATGCTAGACAATTAGCTCTAGAATTATCTTCCCTAGGGACATGGCTGATAGTGAAAGTATCTAAGGACTTGATTATACCTAAACATCGGTCTAAATAACTATTCAGCAACCCATCAAAACACTGAAATTCTCTATTAACTTGCTGAACTACTAGCAATGAATCCCCATAAGCATCTATATCTTTCACGCCCATATCGACTAGGTTTTGCAAACCATGAATCTGCCTAAGGGCAACAATGTATATTCAAATGTAAGCCAATTTTGCCTATATAAGGGCCGAACGACACCCCGTACGGGGAGGTTCACTTCGAGTTCCAACTTCATTTTCCACTACAATTTCCGCATTAACCTTCGGCGGTACTTTGGAGCAGTTCCCGTGGACACTAGGTGTCACTCTCCAAGTCGTCCTCTTAGCACCTCGGTCCTCCGACCCGAGGTGCCCAAGTTTACTGTCCGAGAGACATTTCGTCGACAGTTGGCGCCGACCATGGGGACCGAAGGGGCGATGTACTACTGACCGGAGCTACACCATGCCACCTCGACCGAAGAAGGGAGCGGCGGGAACCAGGCGGAAGGCAGCGGTGAGCAGAAGATGCGAGGTTCAGCTCCCTTCCTCCCTAGCGGGAGGCGAGATGAATGTGGCGGCGATGAGGGCTGCGCTGGTGGGACCCGATCGCCCGGGTGAGCTTACCTCCGGCGTCACGGCGGACGGAGAGTCCCAAGCTGCAGTCCCGCCCGTCAGGGCACTAGCACCGCCAACGGCGGAGGCCATTGTGAGTATGCCGAGCCTGGCAGACGAAGTGGAGGGCCTGCGACGGTAGGCCGAGGAAGCGGCGAAAAGGTCAGCGGTGCTACAGGCGCGCCTCCAGGCAGCGGAGTTGGAGGCACTCAAGGCGAACGCCCTGTCTCAACAGGTGGCCGATCTATACTAGGCATAGCTCGAGGCGACGCGGGTTCTGGCGACCCCCTCGCCCCCGCTAGAGGCCCACGCAGCGGAGGATCTGCACCGTCAGCTAGCCGAGGGTCGCTCCGCCGCTCGCGCGGAGACACGTGTCCCCTCCCCAGCGGCCGAGGTTCTCCTTCGAGAATTGGACGAGGCACGGGCGCGGGCAGTAGCGTACATGGGCGAGGCGGACCTTGAGGCAGCGCTCCTCAGGGTGAGCATACTGCAGAACCAGCAAATCGCCCGGGAAACCATCTGCAACTGCGAAGGAGGGCCGAGTCATCAGGGGCACCCGCATATCGAGTAACGTCTAGGCAAAGCATAGGTCGACCAACAACAACCAGAGCATGTTGCCCGCCATCCAGAGGTCATCGACCTCACGAGCATGGTGAGCCCACTGAGCCCGAGGCTCATGGCAGTTCCGTGCCCGCCCAAGTTTCGTCCCGCCGACCTCCCAAAGTACGCGAGTACGACAGACCCGGTCCTATACATGAGGGTGTACAAGGCAGCGGTGATGGCTTCAAGGGGTGGTGAGGCCATCATGGTGAGGAGCCTACTCCTCGCCCTCACGTACATCGCCCAGGCGTGGTACCTCGTTCTTGAGCCTCGCACAATATACTCCTGGGAGCAGCTGCGCGATAAACTACACGGGCATTTCTAGGGGTGCCGCAACAAGGAGATGACCTCGACGGACCTCAGCAACCTCCGGCAGCTCCCGGGAGAGACCATCCGAGCGTTTCAGCGTCGATTCTTTGAAGTCCAATGCCAGGTGAAAGGAGTGGCCGAGCAGGCCATCTACCAGGCCGCTCGGCGAGGCATCAGCAATGAGGCATTGGCCGACAAACTCGAGAGGAAGTGGCCAAGCCGTGTTGAATAGCTATATGACATTATGGAGGTCTATGCCCGTGTGGAGGAAGGGCAAATTCTTCGAAGGGAGGAGGCCAGGGCGTCCCAAGTGTACGCGGGTATAGAGAAGGCGGAGGGGTGACGTCCAAGGCGCCACGACGTACACCATGTGTCCGAGGAGGATCGGCGGGATGAGGAGCAGGCCGGCTCCAAGGAAGAAGGAGGCCGACTGCAAGAATTGCGTCGGGCAGCCCATCGTTCGCCGCGTGAGGATCTTCCGTCCCGCAAGTCTCCGCGGCAGCATGGGAGGGAGCCCTACATCCGCCCAAGCCAGAGCTGAGGCGGAGTGGATCATCACCAGTCGGGGCCATCTCGGCCGAGGGGCCCCCACCAGAAGTACTATGAGCTGCACAAGTCGTGCTCACACTCGACAGCCGAGTGAGGTCATTGCCCGAGCTCGGGGCACATTCCGCCCCTCCGATGGCCCAAGGGCAGCGTGCACAGGAGCCCCAGGCCGAGGCTCCCCTGGGGCTCCCCCTTCGCCCCCTCGATGTGGACTGCCCGCCGGCGGGCAGGAGCCGCATCGCGTCGTTCACGCAATCACTGGGGGAAGCGCTCACACCTTCCCGTCGAAGCGTCAACGCAAGGAGTATGTCCGCCGAGTTCAACACATAGGGGTGTACCCTTCGACGGAGCTTCCCGCTAGGACGAGCACCCCGATCACCTTCGGCCCTGAGGATGCCACGGGCATCATCCTCCCACACCACGACGCCTTGGTCATCTCGGCCATCATATCCAAAGTGGAGGTCCGACACGTGTTCGTGGACGGGGGGAGCTCGGCTGATATCTTGTTCGCCTCCGCCCTGGACGGGATGGGCATCCCGTGTTCATGCCTCCAATCCCCGGGCGTTCCCCTTCTCGGGGCATTGGTACATCTAGGGGCATTGGTACATCTAGGGGCATGATTGTAACATGCCTAAGGGCATTCCTGTAATCTCCTCTACCCCTCCATTCTCCCTATAAATAGAGGGATACCCCTTCCATTTGGGGGGATCCAGAAATTCAGAAAGCACTAGCTCATTTGCTCCTCCTCTCCCCTAGTTCGTGGCCCTTAGCAGGTTCGGGTGTCTTCGCGTCATGCGACCCACGTGCGCGACTGCGGTGTCTCCACGACGCAGTTTCCCAGGCAACCCTCATAGGTCCATGAAGCCATGCGGGGGTGCCACCAGTTCATTGTCTAGCCTCGTTGCTACGACAGTTGGTGCCGTCTGTGGGAAGCTAGCAAGAAGCCGTGTGACGAAGACCGCAGCCACCACCGGGTGCACGAAGATGCCACCATCAACCCGCAGGACGATCAAGCCATGCCACCCAAGAAGCGAGGAGGAATGAAGCGGAAGGCTGTGGCTGCCGCCACGATGAGCGCGAGAGCGACGACCCAAAGGACGGCGCATACCGAGGTGCGCACAGCGGACGCCACACCCAACCCCTCCACTGATGCGCAGGTAGTCGGCTCAGAAGCCTCCGCCCAGGTTGCCAACAACGAGGTGGAAATCGAGGCCCTAAGGCGGCAAGCTGCGGAAGCAAACCGGAAGGCAGAGGAGTTGCAGGCCAGGCTAGAAGCACTCAAAGCCGACGGTCTGCGCATTGAGGCGCTCTTACGCGAAGCCACCAAAGCACACGCATGACAAGCAGTGGCGGTGGACACGGCGAGCCCGGCCCTCGACACCATGACGGCACTGGCTGACGCCCTTCACAATCAGCAAGCACTAGGACGCGCGGCGGCAATGGAGCAAGTCCAAGCAAACCCGTGGGTCGCCGAGGAACAGCAACGCCAACTGCAGAAGATAGTTGCGCGTGCGAGACCTGCGACCCCTCGCCACCCTACGCGAGATAGACGCCATCCTGGATGCTGACAAAGACGCCCGCGAGTACGTCGCCGCACCAACTACACGTGCTGCGAGGCACGAGATCATCAACATCGCTGACGATCGAAGTCCCCTCAGCCCCGGGCTCGAAGCAAAGCCGTGGCCATACAAGTTCTGTCTCGCGGACCTCCCGAGCTACGCAGGTGACGCCGACCCGGCCGAGTTCACCCGTGTGTACGAGGCCGCCGTATCTGCGGCGGGAGGTTATGAAGCCACCATGGTGAAGAGCCTCCTCCTCAAGCTCTCCAGGATAGCACGGTCGTGGTACCTCACGCTCTCTGCCGGCTCGGTATACTCCTGGGAGCAACTCCGCCAGCTGCTGCACTCGCACTTCCAAGGAAACAAGACCAAGGCTGTGACAGCTGCGGATCTCTACGTGCTGGTCCAAGGACCGCAGGAAACCATCCAAGCATTTCACAAGCGCTTCGCCAACGTGCAATGTCAGATACGCAGCATCACCGATGAAAGCGTGTGCTTCGCCGCGTGAAGGTCCATCTGGAACCCAGCCCTGTGCGCCAAGCTAGACCGGAGCCCGCCAACCACCATCCAAAAGTTGTACGACACCATGGAGAGGTACGCACTTCAAGAAGAAGGAGAACTCCAGCTGCGAAACAAGGCACTGGCGGCCCCCAGGCAGCCCAAGGCAACTCATGATGATCCTCAGCCACGCCATCGCGACGTGCATCAAGTGGACAGTACGACGAGCGCCATCCCAGGCATGACGATGACCGTGACCAAGCGCGGGGCCGTGAACGCCCCGAGGACCGTGACCCCATGCGTCGGGACCTCCACAGAGGCGAGCAAAACCATGATCGTGGTGGAGGACGTGGCAACCGCGGCCACCAGAGCCATCAATATGCAACCGGGGGCAGCAACCAGGCGAGGAAGTTCTGTGAGCTACACCAGTCATACAACCACTCCACCGCCTAGTGCGGCGTGATCCAGAGGACGCGTGAGCAGCTTCACCCAAGACCGACGGGCAACGCTCAGCCCCCAGCATGAGCTCCCGCTCCAAGGGAGCCATGCCTTCAATTGCCACCGCCACCGCCCCTTCCCCCTGGCGTGACTTTGGTACAAGCGATCAACTCGCACCGTGTCATCCACGCCATCATAGGAGGCAATGCGCACACCTTCTCGTCCAAGCGCCAAAGAAGCGCGTACGCCTGCCAGATAAGCCACATCGCCTCTTTTCCGCCCACCGAGCTCCCCGGTTGGGCGTCCACGCCCGTGACCTTCGGACCTGAAGATGCCGTAGGGATCACCCTCCCTCATCATGACGCCCTCGTCATAACCGCAATGATCTCGGACGCGGAGGTGCATCGCGTGTTCGTCGATGGGGGGAGCTCCGCGGACATCATGTTCTCGTCAACCTTCAAAGAGATGGACATACTGTCATTATTCCTCCGAGCCCCAGGCATCCCCTTGCTGGGCTTCGGAGGCGAGCCAATCGCCACCATGGGACGCATCGAGCTCCCCGTCACGTTCGGCTCGGGTGATTGCTCCCGCACCGAAAACATCAATTTCGACGTGGTTGACCTACCGTACCAGTACAACATCATCATGGGACGGGTGTCCCTCAACAAGTTCGGCGCTATACCCCACCATGCATATCTGTGCATGAAGGTTCCAGCGCCGCGAGGCGTCATCACGGTGCACGGGGATCAAGACTTGTCCCGAAGGATCGACGAACGAGCGCAAGCCGTCAATTGCTACGTCCACAACGTGCAGTTAGAAGAGGACTCGACAGGGCCAGGGGCTCACCCCTTGCCGGGCATGGGGCGATGGACCCCGAAGCCGAAGCCGGACAGGGAGACGCGTGCCGTTCCCCTACGCGATGATGCACCGAGTAAAATTGCGCTCCTCGGGGCGGATCTTGTTCCAGAGGTGTCTGAGGAAGTCCTCAAGGTCCTCTGGGACAACGCCGACATCTTTGCTTGGGAACACGAGGACCTCCCAGGCGTCCCGCGGGAGATCATTAAGCACAAGTTGTATGTCCGCCCAGACGCCCGCCCCGTGAATCAAAGGATGAGAAAGATGTGTGCCGAACGCCAGCAGGCAGCTCGCGAGCAGGTCAAGGAGCTTCTGAAAGCCGGAGTCATCCGAGAAGTCTTGCACCCTGAGTGGCTCGCCAACCCCGTGCGTGTGAAGAAAGCAAATGGCAAATGGCGCATGTGCGTCGACTATACTAGCCTCAACAAGGCGTGTCCGAAGGACGAGTTCCCGCTCCCACGTACCGACCAGCCCGTCGACGCCACGTCTGGCTGTGAGCTCATGAGCTTCCTGGATGCTTTCTCAGGGTACCATCAAGTCTGGATGGCCAAGGATGACGAGGAAAGAACAAGCTTCATCACACCGTCTGGCACCTTCTGCTACGTGTGCATGGCGTCTGGCTTGAAGAATGTCGGAGCATCCTTCGCCCGCCTAGTGCAGAACGCACTTCTCGCCCAAGTGGGGTGCAACGTCGAGGCCTACATTGACAACGTAGTCGTCAAGAGCACCCTCGCACGCTCTCATGCAGAAGACTTGGAGGAAACGTTTGGCAACCTCCGCGCGGCAGGGATGAAGCTCAACCCTGAGAAGTGTATGTTCGGAGTGCGGGCCAGCAAGCTGCTAGGCTTCCTGGTGTCCAAAAGGGGGATCGAGGCCAACCCGACCAAAATCAAAGCTGTATTGGACATGCCTCCACCCCAGAACATAAAGGAAGTGCAAAAACTCACCAGACGCCTAGCCGCACTCGGGAGATTCGTGTCCCAGTCCGCCGAGAAGGGACTGCCATTTTTCAAAGCCCTTAGAGGCTTGTCCAGCTTTGAGTGGGGAGCTGATAGCCAGCACGCATTCGACGAACTCAAGGCATACTTGACTTCACCCCTGCTACAAAGCCCGACCCCGGGAAAGGGCCTGCTCCTATACCTGGCCGCAACGCCAGGGGTTGTGAGTGTGGTGCTTGTTAAGGAAAAAGACCGCACGTAGCACCCGGTTTATTACGTGTCTGAATCGCTCCAGGGCGCAAGAATGCGTTACACCGAGCTAGAGAAGCTTGCCTACGCTCTCCTTATGGCGTCAAGGAAGCTCCGCCATTACTTCCAGGCACACTCCATCCGAGTGCCGTCTTCGTACCCCATCGGCGAGATGCTTCGCAACAAGGAAGCCTCAGGGCGCATCGGGAAGTGGGCAACGGAGCTCGCACAATTCACCATCAAGTTCCTCCCCCGCACAGCGATCAAGTCACAGGCCCTTGTGGACTTCGTGGCAGAATGGGTCACTTCCAAGTGCCCCCAGGGCACGCCGAGCTAGCATAGACCGTCTACGTGGACGGCTCGTGGTGCGCCAATGGCACGGGCGCAGGGGCAGTCCTCGAGTCGCCGGATGGAGCACACATGTCATTCACCGCACGATTGGAGTTCAAGGCTACCAACAATGTCGCCAAGTATGAGGCCTTGCTGCCCGGCTTGCGGAAGGCGCGCGCCGCGGGGGCCCGGTGAGTGTTGGTCAAAAGTGACTCCTAGCTCATTGCAGGACAGGTGGACAAGAGCTATCAAGCAAAAGAGCCGGAAATGATCAAGTACTTGGCTTTGGCGCGAGCGATGGAAAAGCACTTCACAGGCTTCACTGTTCGTCCCATCCCACGAGGCGAAAATGTGGAGGTAGACGCGCTGGCCCAAGCGGCAAGTACTTCCATAGGCATGCCACCCGGTGCCTTCTACGAGGTACTCACGGCCCCTGTGACGAAAGGGCTGCCAGAGGTGAACATCATAACCCCGCAGGACTAGAGGACGCCCATCATGCGGTACCTCATTGACGAGACCGAGCCTAAAGATCACGTCGAAGCTCGCCGGCTCAAGGCGCGCGCGAGGGGCTATGTCATCCACCAAGGCTCCCTGTACAAATGTGGTGTATGCGCACCGTATCTCAAGTGTATCGCGAAGGAGGAAGTAGCCGAGCTGGTGCGCGACATACACGAGAGACTGTGCGGATCCCACCTCACTCCACGCGCCTTGGTCTTCAAAGCCTTCCGTCAAGGCTTCTATTGGCCAACGGCGCTACACGATGTGCAAGACTTGGTGAAACTATGCCCGGCATGCCAATGGATGGGACGAGGCACGAACCTTCCGGTGCACGACCTGTAGCCCATCCCACCTTCGTGGCTGCTCGCACGCTGGAGTGTCGACCTGGTTGGCCTGTTCAGGACCACGAGCCATGGCGCTAAGTTCATAGTTGTGGCAGTCAACTATTTCTCCAAGTGAGTAGAGGCGGAACCGCTCATGAAGATCACATCCGCCTCTGTGCAGAAGTCATATGGAAGAATCTGATATCTCGCTTCGGCGTCCCGCACGAGATCACAGTCGGCAACGGCACCCAATTCGACACCGAACCATTCCGCAAATTCTCAATTTCACTTGGCGTCAACCTCTGCTTTGCCTCCGTGGCCAACGCTCGGGCGAACGGTGCGGTCGAGCGCGCTAACGGCATCCTCCTCCACGGCTTGCGCACACGCCTCTTCGACCTTCCCAAAGGGCGCTGGGCGGATGAGCTCCCCAACGTGCTATGGTCAACTCGCACGGCTGCCAGCAGAGCCACTGGCTTCACCCCGTTCAAGCTGCTCTTCAGCGACGAGGCCGTTACTCCTGAAGAAATCAAACTGGGCTCCTCTCGCACCGAAACGCCACCCAAAGATGAGACCCACAAAGCCTCCCTGGACGGCCTTGATGCGCTGAGGCAGGATGCCACACTCAACATCTAACGCTATCAAGCGTCCATGGCAAAGGCGTACAACAAAGCTGTTTGCCCGCATCCCCTCTAGGTGGGTGATCTCGTCCTGAAGAAGGCAAACCCCGAGGCTGACGGGAAACTGAGCTCCAAGTGGGAAGGGCCGTACGAAATCGTCAGCCAGTCACGCCCAACTTCGTTCCGGCTAATGACCCTCGACGGTGAAGAGCTGAAGCACAGTTGGAACACCATCAACTTGAAGAAATACTATGTGTGAGGCCGTCGAGAGCTTGGGAAGGCCCCACCCATTCTGTAGGCCGACCACAGCCAAGACCACTGCGTCGGTCCTAGTATTACTTACGCTCTTTAAATTCTTCTAAAGTGCCGCTGCGTCGGCAGTCACTACATTTCCCGAGGGGCGTCGCCTTGTCGTGACCTTTTCATATCCTTGTAACAAATGCCAAAGTCATCTCATGACATATATATACATACGAAATCGCTGCGACAGGTGTGAACGCCGAAGTCTACTCGCCTACATCGCGTGCCTGTCCAAACAAGAGCCTCCTCGTGTTGGCTGGGAGGAACCACCTCCCCCACGCGGGCCGAGCACCCAAACCTCCTCGTATGCACTAGGAAGCCCCGTCTTCCCCGTACGAGTCGAGTCAAAAGGCTCCTCACGTTGGCCGGGAGGAACCACCTCCCCCGCGCGGGCCGAGCACCTAAATCTCCTCGTGTGTGCTGGGAAGCCCTATCTCCCCCGCACGAGTCAAGTCAAAAGCCTCCTTGCGTTGGCTGGGAGGAACCACCTCCCCCGCGCGGGCCGAGCACCTAAACCTCCTCGCATGCGCTGGGAAGCGCCATCTTCCCCGCACGAATCGAGTCAAAAGCCTCCTCGCGTTGGCCGGGAGGAACTACCTCCCCCGCATGGGCTGAGCACCTGAACCTCCTCGTGTGCACTGGGAGGCCCCAACTCCCCCGCATGAGTTGACTCAAAAGCCTCAGGATGGCTAGAAAAAACATCCCCCGCGCAAATCAAGCATTGTCACTCTCCAGCACAGACTTACCGCCGCATAAGCAAACAAAATATACATTTGTACATAGGCCCAGCATGCACATTGTCATGCGCAGGGTGCCGAGGGCTTCCTTGTATTTATTAGGGCAAGGACCCAGAATCAACACCTAACTGTTTGCTACAGGAAGAAAAACGCAAGGCTAGAAGACGACTACTCGCGCCCCCCGCCACGCCAGGGGACGCAAAGTTTTTTTGATTGGGGGCAAGGTACCAAGTACCATGCTCAACATCGCAAAGGACTAGCAAGGTACCGAGTACCGTGCTCAACATCGCAAGGGACTACGCCACCCCATTCTCCGTCACGGCGTCGACCTCGACACTCTGCCGTGGCGCCTCCGCGCTCCATCGCGGCGTCTCCATCGACCTTGGCACTCCATCACGGCGTTGACCGCGGTGGTCCGTTGCGCTGTTGACCTCAGTGCTCCGTCATGGCATCTCCATCGTGGCGTCCAGCGTGGCGCTCCATCGCGATGTCGACCGTGGCACTCCGTCGTGGCATCTCCGTCACGGCGTCGACCTCGACGCTCCATCATGGCGTCTCCGTCGCGACATCGACCGTGGCGCTCCGTCGTGACATCTCCATCGTAGCGTTGACCCCCGCGCTCCATCGCGGCATCTACCTCAGCGCTCCGTCACGGCGTCCAGCGTGGCGCTCCGTTGTGCCATCGACCTCAACACTCTGTCATGGCGTCTCCATCGCGGCGTCCAGCATGGCGCTCCATCGCGATGTCGACCGTGGTGCTCTGTCGTGGCATCTCCGTCCGTGGCGTCGACCTCGACGCTCCGTCATGGCGTCTCCGTCGCGGCATCCAGCTAGGCGCTCCATCGTGGCGTCTATCTCGACGCTCCGCCATGGCATCTCCGTCGTAGTGTCGACCTCGGTGCTCCATCGCGGTGTCTCCATCGACCTTGGTGCTCCGTCGCGGCATCTCCATCGACCACAACACTCCATCATGGCATCTCCGTCGTGTCATCCAGCTAGACGCCCTGTTGCGGCGTCGATCTCGGTGCTCCGTCGTGGCATTAACAACCTCGCTATCTTGAGCAAACGAGGCCACGGTCGATGCGACGCGGTCGTTGCGACGCGCCCCGTTGCTATCATGCCACGTCTACTCTTCTGCTGCTCCCCTGGTGGAGACCTCGAAGACTATCCACGTCAAACGGGACTACGGCCGACACGGTGGGCACCGTTGCCATCCTTGCGTCGTGTCGCATCGCTCCTCGCGCCCCGAGCAGGAAGCCTCGCCAGCGCGCCCTCTTCGTCGCCTCGAGTGGCCACGGGGGTATTGAGCAAACGGGACCACGATCGATGCAATGTGGTCGTTGTGATGGGTCCCGTCGCTACATCCTCGCTGAGCGGTCCCAACGGCCGTGAACTGGGCAGGCGTAGAAGTCACCCAATCTACAGCGTTCCTGTGTGAAAAATCAAACAAGCGTAGCAATGGGACTGTGGCCGACACAGCAAGCACCGTTGCCGTCCTCGCGTCGCGTCACGCCACTCCTCGCGCCCCAAGCAGGAAGCCTCGCCAGCGCGCCCTCCGCATCCTCCCGAGTGGCCACGGGGGTCTTGGGCAAATGGGACCATGATCGATGCAACGCGGTCGCTGCGATGGGTCTCATCGCTACCTCCTCGCCAAGCGGTCCCAACGGCCGCAAACTGGGTAGGCGCAAAAGTTGCTTGACCTACGGTGCTCCTGTGAGAAAAATTAAACAAACATAACAGTGAGAGAAGTCACTATGGAACGCATCGCGCCCAGCGACCGCGGCATATACAGACGCAGCCTCGCCAATCATGCTAAAAGGGGAGTAATGACAAGAGCGCGGCATGCACGAACGCGGCATTGTTGACCCTACATCGCTCGACTCAACTTATATGATAACGCCACATACACCGAGGGCACCTCGTGCATAATAAAGAAAAATGCGGTAGCAGCCCATTGTTCAAAATAATTACATGCCGTTACGACCCAACACCTACGCGCTATCCACGCCCGATGCATAAGAGAAAGAAGGCGGTAACAGTCATCGTACATACAGTCCATCTCAAACAGATGACCCAGACGCGCGGCTAGAACCCCCTTTCATACCGTGACGCTGCTACAACTACCACAACCCGATGCCCCATGCGCCACACACACCACGGTGAACAGATAATGCAAACATGAATATACGAGGGCCGGAATGGTCACCCTTGAAGCATGGAAATCACGACGACCGGCGCCGCTCCCGACCTGCAAGAGAGGAAGAGAGATGCGAGGGAGCAACGGCTTCGGCCAGGCCAAGTGGAGGCAGTCGGCAGAGCCACGACAGTGTGGCCTGGGACGGCGACGCGGTGGTCGACCAAACCGAGCGTGGCCCCAAACAACGGGGAGTGGCGGCGGCACCAGACCCCGGCTGGCCCGGGCAGCAGGCGAACCAACGGCAGCAGCAACATCATGCGGCGGCCGCAACGAGAGGCCACCCAGCTAGTCGAAAGCGGTGGCACGGGGGCGCGGTTGTTCGAGGAACCCGTGGCGGCCTCGCTGGCTGGAGCAGCACGGCGGCCGGCTGGCCCGAGGTGGCAGTGGAGGCCCTTGGCGCCGGCAGCGTCGGACCCGGGGCGGTGCAGGCAGCCTCGACGCAGGTGGCTCCCGGTGGGGTGGCCGGCGGCGTGGCTCATAAGGCGGCAGACCCGGGGGGCGGCGGCCCCTAGCGCACGGTGGGAGGCGGCGTCCCGGGGGCGGCGACCAGGAGCGACGGCTCCGGCGGGTGGCGCGAAGGAGGCTGGTGACCACCGGAGGAGCGGTGGCAGGGCTCCCTGGGAGGCAGCAACAGGAGGCGGGGCCCGAGCGGCGGCAGCCGGGGCGCCCGAGTGGGAGCGGCCGGCGTGAGCTCCGGCCGGGAGGTACCAAGGCGGCGGGGCCTGAGCGGCAGCAGCGCGAAGGAGCAGCGGCGGCGGCCCCCTACCACGAGCGCGATGGTGGCCCACACGCAGCGAGCTCGCTCGGGGCGGCCGGCGGCGAGTGCGGCAAGGCGGCGACCGGCGGCGGAGTGGGCGCATCAAGAAGGCGGCGGCGGCGGTAGGGGAGAGAAGAGAGATTGGTGGGGGGTGGCTACTCGGGGGGCTTTTGAAGCCATCCTCACCCCGGTGCCCTAAAGGCCCGAGCGGGCCAAGGCCCAAGCCGGCCCAAGCCACGGTTGGCCAACACGGGCACACGTGGGGAATTAGAAGGAAAGGACCCGAAGGATTTTCGCTAAGTCCCCGATTTTATCATGTGTGGACCTGAAGGATTTTCTCTAAGTCTCTGATTTTAGCACGAGATTGCTAGCGTTCATGTTCCATGACCTCGGGAATGTCACGACAACTCAGAGCTCGTCAGTCCGGTCAGCGCGCCGACCTTGTCATAATCGGTGCGCCGGCCCGGACGGGCACTGGTTAACCGCCCGTACCGGCGAGGGACTACTGTTGGGGAAGGGGTCCCCGCGCTACCCGTTTTGATGTTTTTTCGTACTTAGAGGAGATCAGCACAACATCAACCTCGTCGCGACGCCAAGACCGCGCGACGCCGACTCCGCGACAACACCAACCTCGTCGCGATGCCAAGACTGCGTGACGTCGACTCCGCGACAACTCCAACCTCGTTGCGACGCCAAGACCGTGTGACGCCGAGTCCGTGACGGTGACAAGTTCGTGCATGATGGGTGGGACCCATGGGATATTCCCGGAATATTCCCGAAGAAAAAGACCTACATGCCCCCACGGGCATTGGTACATCTAGGGGCATGATTGTAACATGCCTAAGGGCATTCCTGTAATCTCCTCTACCCCTCCATTCTCCCTATAAATAGAGGGATACCCCTTCCATTTGGGGGATCCAGAAATTCAGAAAACACTAGCTCATTTGCTCCAGCTCCTCTCCCCTAGTTCGTGGCCCTTAGCAGGTTCGGGTGTCTTCACGCCGTGCGACCCGCGTGCGCGACTACGGTGTCTCCGCGACGCAGTTTCCCAGGCAACCCTCGTAGGTCCGTGAAGCCGTGCGGGGGTGCCACCAGTTCATTGTCTAGCCTCGTTGCTATGACAGGTTCCTCATCACACCTACTTGTGATGAAGATCCCCGCCCCCGCCGGAGTCATCACGGTGTATGGTGACCAAGGCCTATCTCACCGTATCGAAGAAACCACAACTTCGGCCATCAGATACGTCCATGATGTCGTCCCGGCGGTTGGAGAATCTCGCCCTGTTTCCTCTGGCAAAAACCGCCTCGCCCAAAGCGGGCGAGGTCCTCGGCATCGATGTTGCCGGTGACCAGTTCATGTCGTCCACTACCGGGTGGTGGATCCACAAGCCCAAGCCGGACGGGGAGGACCTAATCAGTTATGCTGTCAGAGGATGAGCCGCATAAAACTATATCGATTGGGGTAGACCTTCCGGACGAGGTGGAGCGGGCGCTTCTCCTTACCCTGCGAGCTAACAGTGACATCTTCACGTGGGAGCCCGAGAACCTGCCGGGCGTGCCTCACGGCATAATCGAGCAAGTTGCCAAGCTGCTCAAGGCCGGGGTCATCTATGAGGTCTTGCACCCGGAGTGGCTGGCGAAACCCGGTCCTCGTCAAGAAGGCCAACGAGCAGTGGCGAATGTGCATGGACTACACCAACTTGAACAAAGCCTGTCGAAGGACGACTTCTCCGTTCCTCGCATCGACCAACTGGTCGACGCCACCTCCGGGTGCGACCTCATGAGCTTCTTGGATGCATACTTGGGTTACCATCAGGTGTGGATGGCCGAGGACGACGAGGAGAAGACTAGCTTCATCACCCCGTGCGGGACGTTTTGCTACGTTCGGATGCAGTTCGGCCTCAAGAACGCGGGGGGCAACGTTCGCCCGACTGATTGGCAAAATACTCAGCGATCAAGTCGGCCAGAACATGGAAGCGTATGTGGACGACATCGTCATCAAAAGCGTCCTCGCCCAGACCCACGCGGCCGACATACAAAGAGACCTTCTCCACCTCCGGCGGTCCAGCGTGAGGTTGAACCCAGAGAAGTGTGTCTTCAGTGTGCACGCTGGAAAGCTCCTGGGCTTTCTCATCTCGAAAAGAGGGATGAGGCCAACCCAAAAGATCGAAGCGATCCTCAGTATGCAGCCGCCATCTACAAACCAAGCAGGTGCAGAGGCTGGCAGGCCGCCTCGCTTCCCTGGGGCGATTCGTGTCACGCTCGGGCGAGAAGGGGCTCCCATTCTTCAGTCCTGTGAGGCTCTAGAAGGTCTGAGTTGACCGAGGAGTGCCAATTGGCCTTCGAGGCGCTAAAGGAGTATTTGCCTCGCCCCTCCTCCAAGTCCAACGCCCGAAGACATCCTCCTGTTGTACCTCGCAGCAACGCCTCGGCCGTCAGCGTCGTCCTCGTCAAGGAGCAGGGCCGAACCCAGAACCCAGTTTACTATGTCTCGAGTCCTTGCAAGGGGCAAAGATAACGTGACATCGAGCTAGAGAAGCTGCATCGCACTAATCATGCGGTGTCCAGGAAGGCTTGGCCACTACTTCTGGCTCAGTTCGATATGAGTCCCGACTTTGATTCCCAATAGGCGAGATGTTCTCGCAATGCGTGGAAGCCGACGAGCCGAGTCAGCAAATGGGCAGCCGAGGTTGCTCTATTCGCAGTCGAGTTCCTCCCACAGGACTGCATCAAGTCGTAGGTGCTGGCCGACTTTGTTGCGGAGTGGGTACCTCCGGCCAGACCTCGCACAGAGCCGTGGAAGACCCGACTTGGACCCTCTATGTCGATGGTATCCTGGTGTGTAGAAGGAGTCGGGCCGGTGTGGTCCTAGTGGTCCCCAGAGGGAGCCAGATGTCATACTCGGCCCGTCTAGCTTTCAAAATGACGAACAACATCGCTGATATACGAAGCACTTCTACTTGGGCTTTGGCAAGGCACACGCAGCCGGGGCGCGCAGGCTTCTCGTAAAGAGCGATTCACTGACGGTCGCCGGGCCAGTCGAAAAAGATTACCAAGCAAAAGACCCAGAGATGGCGAAGTATCTGGCCAGCGGTGAGAGCCGTGGAGAAGCAGCTCAAGGGAATTACCGTCCAAAGTATGCCGTGCGGGGACAACACTGAGGTCCGACCTTCTCGCGCCCACGAGCAGCGAGCGGTGGAACCACCTTGCCCCCTGGAGCATTTAGCGAGGACCCTATCCACTGCCTCAGCTGAGGGCTGGCCAGACGTCTGCACCATATCGCCGGAGGACTGGAGGACCACATCAAAGAGTACCTCTCCACAGAGAAAGAGCGCGAGGACCCGTGTTTGAGGCATGTCGGCTAACAACATGCGCCCGGAGCTTCATCACTCATAAAGGCTCCCTCTACAAGCACGGTGTATGTGCCCCTTTCTTGAAGTGTGTCTCAACGGAGGAGGGCAAGGCCTACTCAAGAAAATTCACCAGGGGCTCTACGGCTCGCACCTCGCCCCCAGATCCCTGGTCGCCAAGGCCTATCGCGCCGGGTTCTACTGCCTACGGTGTTAATGACACTCAAGGACTTGGTAAAATGCTGCTCAACGTGCCAATGGATGGGCCGAGGCACGAACAGACCAACAAAACGCGCTGCAAAACCCATCTCGCCCTCCTGGCCCCTGGCACGTTGGGCAATGACCTTGTCGGCCCCTTCAAAGAAGGCGTGCCGGGTGCCAAAGTTCGTAGTTGTTGCCCTGGACTACTTCTCCAAGTGGATGGAAGTAGAAACCTCTGGCGAAGATCACCTCGGCCGCTGTTTAGAAGTTCGTTTGAGAAAGCTCGTGTGCCATTCGTGCCTCCCTCACGAGTTGACCGTGTGATAACGGCTCAGTTCGATGCGGCGAGCTTCAGGAATTTCTGCTCCGGCCTCGGCATCAAGCTGTGCTTCGCCTCGGTCGGGAACCCGAGGCCAACTGATGATGTATAGTACGATATCCTGTATATCAGAAGGTATCTGCATACAATCACCGGTGTTCCAAAAAGTACAGCGTATTTAGTAGGATCCCCAGACCGCAAGGTAACTCGAAAGAGGGAAGATATCCCTTAAACTAGGAGCCATCCTGACGTTCAGGAAGCCGGAGTCCTACTCGGATGTAAGTCCATGTCCAGTACGACTCTAGGGACCCCCTATATAAGGATCAGCAATCCTATAGGGGAAGACAAGTCTAACAAGTCTGGCTGGTCGC